>JAQFVV010006321.1:940687-1079337 GCA_028023455.1 Epiperipatus broadwayi | reverse complement strand
AAAAAAATAGTGCTGAAAATTTGGAAGAGAAAAATGTAGTCTATAGATTAATAGGAATTAGCTCACATTTGCTAAAATAAAGACACTAGTATAAAAACCAAGTCAAGTTCGGAGTTTAAATCTCAGAGAGACGTTATATGAAGAACAAAAGATTTTTAAGAAGATTAATGATACATAGAAAAGCTGTATTCTATTGGATGTTATTATCTGTAAACAAAAAATTACTATGGAAGTGGATATTGAATGTGTTTTATTTTTGTCGTCATAGAAAAACGTGTCTAAAATTAATGAAAAAATAAAATGAGATTAACGCTCTAAAAGCTGTTAATAATCACAGATATAAATGGGAACAAAATTGACTTAGGTGGCAACGTTAACTGTATCCATTAAAGTCAATTCTAGAATCAAATTTCTGCTATTGTGTAAAGTAAGAGGCCCTGAAGTCTTATTCTTGATAGAAACTGTTTCAAACCCATTGTAATTCAAATTGAAAAAAACTAATGATGACTTACCAAATTATTGCGAATTGCAGAGAGAATTTTGAGACAATAAAAGTGATAGTAATATCAATAGGACAATTTTAAAATATTTAACATTTTTTAGATTGATAGACTAAAAATGACACTGCATATAAACCTTTCCAAAATTCTATAAACAGATAGCCAAAAAGTTATTCAAATTGCATTGTAAAACCTAATTAGAATGCACATGAAAGTTGTCTACATGCAATGATTGCATTTTTATGACCAACCACAAGCTCCATACCAATTAAGGCTGCAAGCACAAGCTTCTTTACTATATAAAGAGACAACTAGAATAGTACACATGAAAGCCTAGAAAGATCATATATATGATACTCTTATTTCAGCCAAGAGATATAGTAGACAGTGAAGAATTGTTTGGAGTGTTAATTTCCTGCTAATTTGCCTTCAAAAAATTATAAACATGCTGAAAATTTTATGCATTCCTGATTAGAATTTCACTCTCCAAATGGATAGAGTATCAGCTTGTCAAAAATACATGTCCAAATGTACTATTAAGATATTAGATGAGATATTTAAAATCAAAGACATTTGGAAACTATTATGACTGGCAACATATTTGGTTTTGCATTGCAGACACTTTAGGATATTTGTAGCTGATAAGATTATTGTACATCAGGTTCTGATAGCACTGTACAAGCCTAAGACTAATGGTTTAGTGGAAACAAAAATTCAATATTTAAATTTGTTGTTGAAAAAAATGACATACCAGGATATAAATTAAGTGATAGTGCAATGCTCTTTCAAAATTTTACATCATGCCCATCAATAAACCACCAGAATTATTACTGCATTAAAAATTTCACATGCACCTGTCAAAGTTATTGCCACTAGTAACATAATTGGAAAAACAATTTAGACTATGAAAATGTTATACTCAGTGAGCGAGTTTGGACTAAAGGCATTTCTTTACAAAATGGCTTTATGGTGTGATAATAAAAGTTTTGGCTGAACAAATCAGAGTACTCAAACTGGAAAAAGGAAAACATCTAATGAAACACATCAATCATTTACCACTCACTAGAGTCAGAAATCAAAACAGATAGTGTCCAATTAACCTCAACTAATAAAAAAGTTAATTCTGATATAGAGAAGGAGTGTGCTGCTGCCTCCTCAGCTTCGCACAATGAGGAAATGTTATGGTAGCTAGACATAGGAGTTAGATTTTGTTGAAACGAGTATTAAATCAGTAATCCAAACAATAGAACCAGTGGAGAATTTATGATTGTCTAAAGAGTCTGATTATGAAAAAATAACTAATCAGGATGAAAAAAAAATTGATACCACCTTTAATACATGCTCGACATCATTGGAGACCCCAAAACTTACAAATCTCTTATTGTACCTTTAAGATTATTTTTAGAGTGAGGGCAATATTGGACTATCTATGTATATATATTTAAAATGTAAATAAATTTATTAAATTTTTGTAATTAAGTAAGGACAATATATGTTTAATCATTACCCTTGATTAGTATTCGCTCTAGGAAAAATTTACGTACAACCTGAATATTTTCGAATAATCATAAAATATAATATATACCAGTGAGCTCAGATTATGCAGAAATGACTAATAAAAACCTGCAATGTTCTATACACATGTAGGTCATTATATATATATATATATATATATATATATATATATATATATGGCTCTTTATATTATATATATATATATATATATAATATAAAGAGCCAGCTACTAACTCTAAACAAGCTTAATTATTTTATTTTTTATGATAAATGCTACAAGAGAAAATACATGACGCCTTTATCTATGATGGTCACCATCCCCAGACCGCTTTCGAGCTATGGATCTTATCAGTGAGGAGCTAGGACATAAGATTCAAAATATTAACTCAAGCCAAGCAATTATTTAATTCTTAAATATTAAGAAAAAGATCTAAATCTTCAGACACCTACATGTCTTCAAACTCAGCTCTTTAACCAAAGAAACTATATGAGCCAGAACTAAATTCAGAGATCCCATATATTAGTAGGCTTGCAATTTAATATAGCCAAAGCCCTAATAGCAAAATTATAATAGTAAAAATCAGTCATATATCACGACCTATAGAGCTTGTATTACCAATATGTAATATATAAAGAGCCTGATACTAGCTCTAAACAAGCTTAATTATTTTATTTTTTATGATACATGAAGCCTTTATCTGTGATGGTTGGTCCCCATCCCAGACTGGTTTTGAACTATGGCTCTCATCAGTGAAGAGCTAGAACATGATTCAAAATATTAACTCAAGCTTTGGATATATTAAATTACTAAGCCTACTAATATATGGGATCTCTGAATTTAGTTCTGGCTCATATAGTTTCTTTGGTTAAAAAGCTGAGTTTGAAGACATGTAGGTGTCTGAAGATTTGGATCTTTTTCTTAATATTTAAGAATTAGATAAATGCTTGACTTGAGTTAATATTTTGAATCTTAGGTCCTAGCTTCTCACTGATGAGAGCCATAGCTCGAAACCATTTTGGGGATGGGGACCATCATAGATAAAGGCTTTATGTATTTTCTCTTGTAGCATTTATCATAAAAATAAAATAATTAAGCTTGTTTAGAGCTAGTAGCAGGCTCTTTATATATTACATATTGGTAATACAAGCTATATAGGTCTTGTGATATATATATATATATATATATATATATATATATATATACCTATATATATATATATATATATATAGTCATCAGCAGAGTTCTGGCTGAAGATTATAATGATGTAATTGTTGTATGTGCAAGATATTCTATAACTACATGTCTAACAAGTTAAAGGTAACACAATTATATTGGATTGTAATAAATTACTATGTGTGCAACTACATATTATAATGAAACTTAGTCATTATGAAGTAATTTCTAATTATTATTTATTCTTTTATTTATACACATTTATTGGCAAGTAAATATTCTTCTGCTGTTAAATTTAAATCTGTCCTGCCAGGCTAGTATAAAATCAATACAGCGAAACGCAGTAGAATGGCTGCAATCAATAGTTGTTAAACCCCGTGAAAGATTACAACAGAATTCAGCAGTAAACATTTTTTTTTATTTACAAGAACTTCTAAAAATAGTAGCCTAATGATGTAGTTACGACTGTAACAGAACGAATTGTCCAAGCAAGAGGAACTTTTTGATATCTAAAAAAAACAGCATAAAATGGCAATTTTAAATTACAGTATTAATGAATGTAACATAAACAATGATTCGGCTTGGAAAATATATTTTAAACATGTCGAGTGATGTATCCTTATAAATAGAATCGAAAATGACAAAATTAAAGCAGCTACGCACTTGTTCTTCGCGGAAAATGTATTTCAAATGGAAAAGGAGTTATGTGACCCAAAATCTTTGAAGAACTTCTATATGAAAATTGAAAGACAATTTGAATGCTTATTTTCAACCAGAAACAACAAATTGGGTGGCATACATAAGATGTAGGAATGGGAAACAATCACCTAGAGAGTTTTACCAAGATTATGATATTATGTTAAAAATATTTGCAAAATTATGTAATTTGAACTCTGAGATGGATGATTTGTTAATTGATGAATTATTGTATAGAATGACAGATCACAACGTCAGGAAAAGTTCATTAAGCGAACCTACCTTTACATACAAATCCACAATGGAAAAATATATTGTACAGAAAATTAGGTTTTAGAATTTTATGCTACTACATGTATGGAAGACTCAGTAGCTGATAATAAAACAGATGCTTCTAGTCCAAGTTGTAGGAGATCAAAAGATAATTTTAGGCCCTATGAAGAAGTGCACTAAATTTGGAAAAAAAATTGTAGTGTCTGTAATTTAATAAAACATTTAGTTCTTGTTTATCAAAATAAAGACAGGAGTATAAAACCCAAATCGCTGAAAGGTAATATAAAAAGGAAAAATAATGTTAAGAATTGTAATGACACAAAGACCGGAAATGAATATTAGTTGTTTTATTTTTGTTGTCACAGAAAGACTAGTCTAAAATTAGTAAAAAATAAAATGAGGTTGTCACTTCAAAAAAAAGATGGAACAGACACAGAAGTAAATGGGAATAAAGTAGACTTATGTGGCAAAGTTAACAGTATCCATTAAAACAATTTCAGAGTTACATTTGTACTATAGTAATATCAAAAAAAAATATTTTTAAATATTGAACAGTTCTAAGATTGATAATTAGACTAGAAATGACTGTGGATATAAAACTTTGCAAAATTAGATAAAGTATGGTTGGCCAAAATGTAGACAAAATTATGTTACCAGACCTATTCGGAATACCCGTGAACGCTTGCCTACATACATTGGATGCATTTTTATGGCCGGCTAGGTGCTCACACCATTTGAAGGTCATAGAAAAGTGCTTAGTATTCTACAAAAAAGACCTCCAGGAGTAATACACATGAAAGGCTAGCAACGTCACATAGATAATAGCCTAATTTGAGCCATGAGAGCGCAGACTTTAAAAAATTGTTTAGAATGTCAATCCTCCGTTAATCTTCCTCCAAAATAATTCGAAACATTGTCAAAGTTTTTGCATTAATAGAAGAGATTTCATGTAGATTATGATGAGCCAATAAGTGGCTACATCCTCTTGCTATACTTTCATTCTCCAAATGGACAGTGTAGCAGGTTGGCAAAAATACAAACACCGAATATACTATTAAAACATTAAAATAAATTATTCACAAGCCAAGGATATCTGGAAACTATTTTACTGGCAATAGAATTTATTTCACATTGTAAATGGTTAAGACATTTTTAGCTGGTAAGGGAATAAATCAGTTTTTGATACTATTGTAATATCTCAAACCCAATAGTTTAACTAAAACAACAGTTCAGCATCTTAAAGTGATGTAAAATAACATGGGGATACCATGATATAAATAAAATACTAACTGAAACAATGTTCTTTCAACATTTTACACCATGCATGGATAATGAAGACACTGGCAAAATTGTTAATATGTCAAAAATTTCACATTCATTTGTGTAATTTATTATCAGCTCAGAACATAATTGGTGAAAACAATTTAAACCGAGAAAATTTTAACTCATCGAGCAAGTTTGAATTAGAAACTTTTTTAAAAATAATATGGCTTCCTGATGTGATAATAAACGTTTTGGCTAAACAAATCAGAGTAATCAAATTGACAAATGGAAACGACCTAAGGAGAACATCAGCCATTTACAACTCGGCAAAGTGAGATGTAAAATCAGATAGCGTCCAATTAATAATGAAGATCATTTTGATAAAGAGGAGTGTGCTGATATCTCTGCAGCTTTACAAAATGAAAAAAATACTAATGATAACCAGACAGGTGGAATTAAAAATTGCTAAAATGAGCATTAAATTAGATGATTGAGCAGTGTAACTAGGGCTGGATTTATTATCATCTAAATAGCCTGATCAAGAAAAACACCTGATCTGGATGAAGGATTGATACAACCTTAAGTACTTGTTCGAGATTGTGGAAATCCTCAAAAATTATAAAACAATTTTTGTTACTTCACTAATATTTTTAGAGTGAGGGGATAATTGGACTGTGTTAGTATGTATGTGTTTGAAATGTAAATATTTTTTTTAAATTTAACTAAGTACAAACCGTACATGTTTAACTGTCAACCTTGATTAGTATTCACTCTAGAAACAATCTGCATGCAACTCGAATATGCGAGTGAGGTCAGGTTTATGAAAGAAAAATTGGTATACTCAAATGTGGATGCTGCATTAAATAAATATATAGCCATCAACAAAGTATTGGCTGAAGAATATATAATGATGGAACTGCTGAATCTGCAAGATGTACTCAGAAACTGTAATGAAGAGTAATATACAGTTACGACTACTTTAAATTACTATGTGTGTATCTAATGATTACAATGGAGTTTAAAGATTATGAAGTATTTTTTTAATTATTTATTGTTTTATTTATATAAATTTATCGGCAAGTGGATAAACCTGTGTTATTAAATTTAAACAGACTTAGTTTTTTTTTTATTTTAATAAAGTTATTGATACTAACCAGCTAACATAAAAATAATACCCCATGTATACATATATTTCTAAGATTAGTCTTAAATTCAAACTCTGACAATTTATTAATAACTAATTTATATAAACTGTGTCAACATGATCTCAAAACTGCATTCTACTTATTCAAAAAGTGTATTAATAGTTTTAGCAAAATAAAACATAAAATCTAATAATAACCAAAGAATTAAACATTCATGGTCAAAGCTTCACACTATCATACGTGCAAAAGCAAGGATTTTATGCATGCTCTGCATTTTATCAATTTTGCATATTGTAAAATTTATTTATGATAGAAAAATATTATTTAATGTCCCGCAACTATAAATGGTTCTGGAATTTACAAATAATCTTTATTATTGTTTTATAATGAAGTGCAGAGAAGATTTGAAATAAAGCAAATGTTCTTAATGTAAATATTAATTATTACTTAATAATTGATTAGACACATACTCTGCGTGATGGCGTTGTTGCTATGCAAAAACGTTTCCAGACCGTATTTTTTTTGGATTTTCTTTCTTTTTTATTATAAAAAAAAATCACAGAATTTGTACTTTATAATTACTATAGTTGAAAAAAAATAGTTTTTATTAATAATAGACATGTTTTTGTATTTTTTTTAATTTGTTTACTAATTATTGATTTTAAGTTATTGTCAAATATTATGGTCGACAGATTTATATTCTAAATATAAGTAATAAATATATTTTTTAAATACAAAACCAAAGGCTGCGTTTATATTTTTATGTAAATTACTTTATTGATGTGTTTTTATTAGAGTATAAATACTCCAACATAAACCCAAAATTTTAGGTTGTCATTTTACTTTTTGAACTTTTTTACTTTGATTTTAATTTATAAAAATGAAACCAAATTCAAAAACAGTGTGACTACAACAAGAAAAAGTATTTTTTACTTCTCAAGTAAACACCGCTGTGCCTTTTTGATATAATGTTGTGACCAATATTCGCATTTAGAAGACGATATTTAAAAAGTTTTATCACTAATGAGACAATGCTTTGTTACTTGAATCAAATCATTGGGAAGATTTGTTTTTCTGTTGTCGTTGTTGTTGTTGTTGTTGTTATTATTATTATTATTATTATTATTATTATTATTATTATTATTATTATTATTATTATTATTATTACTTTTCAAAGAACTTTATTAAGCAATCAAGGATTACATAGCTTATTACATATAGTATGATACATGAATTTGATACATTTAGTATAGTAACAGTGGTATAATGACATGTACCTAAGAGATGTACAAAAAATATAAATGAGCATTAAAAAAAAAAAAAAATTACTAAAACAAATGATATATATACATGAGAAATTAATTGGACAATTTGTTACTTCTTAAATTAGAGTAGATAAAAATTATGCATGAGCATTAAAAATATTACTAAAAACAAAAATTATATATATATACACGAGAGATTAAATGGACAGTCAGTTTAAAAAAAATTACTAAATATATATATATATAAATAATATATATACATGAGAAATAATATGGACGGTCAGTTACTTCTTAAATTAGAGTACATCTATACAGAAAAAAAATATCTCAAACTGGAGAAAAATTATGTAAGCTTATTCAGGTCTCTTTTTCATCATCTCACTGGGGTGACAAAAATGGGACATTATTACTTTGTGCTAAGATCTAAGGTTTTTATTCATTAAAGACCAAGTGTCTTGAAAGACTTTTTCTGATGTGATTTTTTTGTCTCTTTCTCTAATACTTTCCAATTTGATTGAAAAGGTGTTTGGGTGTCTTCTAGGGTTATTATTGTACATAAATGTACATCTGGTGCACCAAAGTGCATATAGAATAAAAGTGCTTGCCCAAATTTGTGCATATATACCCTTACTGAATGTTTTAAATAAATAGTGCATGTTGACATGCGTGTTATTAAATAGTCTAGGGATTTCTACCCGTATGTTGTCAAAGCATTGACAGTCAAAGAATAGATGAGCTTGTGTTTCCATTTCTCTGCAACAAAGTGTGCATTGAGCATCTACTCTCTTGCACTGTCTTTTATATTTATAAAAATAAAGAGTAGGGAGGCATTCCAGATTTAGTTTAACTAAAAAGTCAAAGAATTTTGGCTCCAAGTTCGAAAACCTAAATTAACTGATTATTTGACGGTTATTGAGATTTAAAATTGACTTACACTCATCATTAATTGAGTGTGGTTGGAGGAGTGAGTGGACTTCCCAATATCTATATTTATTCAGGGCGGGTGGAAATGGAGGTTATCAATGGAGAGCAAAGGGTCAATAAGGTTTTTCCAATAGCCTTTTAAAGGTGATGGTTTGTCAGTGGGTGTAATTTTGAATGTAGGAGCAATTTGAGGGAATAATTCAGTAATAGATGAGATGAGGTTTAGTGTTTTCTGTATTCTAAATGTGTTAACTGAATGGAGTCTCATCCCATTATGAATTAGTTGATACGTGAGAAAAGCTTTTGCATATATAACTACTGGAGTATAATATATAATTCTTGTATTGATTAGCATGTTGAATAGTGATACTTTTGTGTAAACTGAGAGATAAGTTTTCATGAGCGAGCTCGTTATATTTTCCAATTTTTATTTTGAGTTATGTTCTGAATTTTTACTCGCATTGCTGCATTACTCAGATGGAATGGGAAACCCAAAAAAGGGGTAGGCTTTCCTTTAAAGAAAGGATGTTGGATAGGCTGTCCATTAAAAATTTTCCATGCACATGATTTATCAGCATTGAATTCAAATTTATATCCCCTTGAATATTCTTCCAGTATTTGCAAACAGCATTGGCAGATATTTTTTATTTGGCAGGAACACCGTGATATCATCCATGAAGGCTAAGCATGGTATGTTGGTATTTATTCTCGAAATTTATATGCCAGGTATGCTTTTTTCAATTTTGTTCAAGAGTGAGTTTATATATGTTGTGAATAAGATGCCACCTAATGGAGATCCTTGTGGAATGGAGCAGTAAGGGTTGAAGGAAGGTGAGTAACTTTCCATTCATTGTAGGGTGTATTTCTTTATTAATCAAGAGGTTGGTAATGATGTATAGTATTGATCTAGGAATTGGTGTATCTACTAATACATCAATAAGTTTTCCAATTGGAACTGTGTCAAAGGCAGCTTTAATGTCTAATTGTACAGCTATTGGACTATGTTTATTCCTGTTTCTTATGTCATCAATAATTGTTTTGAATAGGATGGCAGCTTGTCTGGTAGATGATCCTTTTTTTGCAAACTGCCATCTCGAGATCATTGGTAGGATATGAGGTTCAATTTTGTCTTTTATTACAGATTCAAGGATTTTGATTCCAAGGGGGCTCATAGATATTGGCCGTATGTTTTTGACAGTCGAGATTTTTTCTGTTTTTTTGTGAAACGGGACTAGTAGTATGGGATATAGGCCTTCAAAGCAATATAGTTCTTTTGCTAAAAAATTTTCCAATCTTGACAAGTATTTGGCAGTAAAGTGTCCAAGATGAGCATACACAAATTTGGGTATACCATGTATGTGACAAAAGTCAGGTATATCTGCTATTTTCTTGATGAATTCTTCTGGAACAAATAAAATGTCATCTTCTGGTATTCCAAAATAATGTGGCTTTGGATGAAATCTTTCACTATCTTGAAACGCATTTTTAAAATGTAGATATAATGAGTTAATAATGTTATTACCAGATACCACCTCATTTTGAATTTTAAGTGCACTAGGGACTCTAATTTTTGGGGGTTGACCCAATGCCCAGCGAATGTATTGTCTTGATCATGTACGAGGTTTGTTTAGATATATTTTTCTTTTTTTAATAGACAGATATTCTCCAAGTGTTTTGCATGTGGAAAAATAAGCTTTTCTCAGAGCAGCAATTCCCGAGTATTCATCAGCCTTCGATGTAGAGTAAATTATTCTCTTGTGCAGCTCATCAGCAAGTACTAGAAATTTTGTCAGTGGGGAAGAAATCCGTGTAGTATGGTTAATTGTGTAAGAGACTATATTCACAAAAGCAATCCATGCTTGTGGAGGATCCAAGTCTAGCTTCATCATTTTGAAGATTGCTATGTAGATTTCAGAAAACAAAAATTCTGTGGTTCGATTTGGAAGTAAAATTCGGATTGTTTTATTAGTTGATAATTGTGTTTTATATAATAAGTCAATGTTTATGGTGACAAATAATGCTAGGTGGTCTGATAGTGTTGAGTTATTGAAAGATATTTTAATCATATGATGAAGCATAAGAGAATAGAAGACCAAGTCAATCAGTGAAGAACGTCTACCATTGTTAAATGATACTGTATTATTTGGTAGACATCCTTCTCCACTCATCAGAGGAATTGTGAGTCTGTGAAGCCATTTCTTAATAAATTGACCATAAGACATGTTGAAGTCTCCTAATAATAAACATGGATATGGTGATGATGCAAGGAGGGAGTTAATTGTCAATACTAGCCTATTTACTATTGTCGGTCCTGGTGGTATATATACAAAAACAATGTTTAGAACTATGGCTTGATGATTTAATGTGATGATCATTATAAGAGAGTCCATGTAAAGTATTCTAAATGATTTGAATGGGCATGTTTTATTGATAATTGCACCCATGCCTGCTGATGGTGTAATGGATGTTCATTAGAAAATAGAGAAACCATGATTATGTAAATAGTCTGATGGTTCTATGCATGAGCTGTCATATATTTTTGTTTCAAGCAAACCAAGTACTTGGGGTTGATTAATACTAAGCCATTTAGAGAGGTCCATGACTTTTGCCACGGAGTTTAAACCCCTTACATTAAAAGCCCCAATTTTACTTTCATATTGATTTATAAGAAATTGTATACAATACTATGTCAAAAGCAAAATGGTTATGCATACTATTCACCTTCCATCTCTTGACCATAATCCATGTCATTGGCAAAAGATCCTAACTCTAATAAATCATGCTGGCTCTGCATCTCAGGAGAGATTGAACAAGTTGCATTTTTGGAAGCTGGGTTTAGACCTTCATCGAGAACTGAACAGGGTGTGATTTTGTTGGCTTCATTTATTAGATCATTCTCTAAGATATTTGCAATCTCATCATTGAGGTTTAAGTTGGCAATTTTTACTTTTTTGTTCTGTATATGTAAGTTGATAGTTTCTTCGACTTCACTGGAATCTTGTGATTGAGTCCCTTTTTTTGGTTCATGTTTCTTGCATGGAGGCCAACCTGATTTTCTCATTTCCGTGGTCCTGCTTGTGTTTATTTGTGACAAGCTTGGCACTGTTTCATCCATGATAAGCGTGGGTTTTTTATTTTTAATATAACTTTGTACTATTCCATCCATGATATTGGTGGATGTTTTATTTTTTATGACAGTGGTACTTGGATTTTCTGCATCTTTTAGTATGTCATCCATATCGACTTTAGTTGTATTTTCTGCTTCTAATTTACTTTCAATGTTAATAAGTAAATCATTAGTTTCTTGCATATCTGTTTCACAGGTTGCATTGTCTTGTGTTTTATTCTCTGGGCAACTCGGTGTGTGTGTGTGTTTATCTTATTACAGTGTATGCATTGTATATTACTACAGCTGTTTGCCAAATGACCTCTTTGGCCACACTGGAAGCATTGAGGTTTTAATCCACGTATAATCAGAAGTAGGGATGCTTTGTGATCAGTGATTTGCATAGGTATGTTTAGCGTTTCCACTTTATTATGCAATTTTACTTTGTATTCATAGTTACTGCTATAGACTGGGACGAGGTATCTTTCCGGTAAATTGGTTGGAAGTGTATCACAGTCCCAAACGGTTCAATTAATCTTTTAAAATCATTGACAGTATAATTTAAAAAAGCATTTTTCAAGACGCCTGAAGTAACATTCTGTCTTTTTTGGTTTATTATTATAAGCGCATAAATGCCGAGGGTTTTGATTTTTTTTAAAAAAAAAGATTTCTTTGCTCTGTATTAAAGAATTCTAGGATTAGATATCGAGAGTTGGGGTGATCTGCTATTCATAGAATACTATCCCATAAATTGTTGCAGGTAAGAGCTTCGTATAATAATTCCTTAGGGAATTTATATAATGAGCAGTTCAGATCAGTAATTGCTATGATGACAGACTGTTCTGTAAAGAAACGTTTAAAGGAAGCAAACAGGCCCTTTGGCACCGTATCATTAAAATTATCCGAGATGTTTTGCAGTTGATCATCCGTCCACATAATTGGGGAGCTTACTTGGTTTTCTTTATTTGAGGTGGCTTTTAAATCCAATTCTGCTATATCCGCTGTCATTGTTTTCCTAAATCTCGGATTTGATTCTAATTTCTTATTTATAAAGAAAGCGTTTTTATTTGAAACTTTATCTTTAGCTAGCGATTTAGTAATGTCAGCATATATGGGTGGATTTTTTTCCACATGGCTTTGGGCTAGTGGCGGCCATGTTAATATTATTGCCAGCCGCCAACAGCAAAGGTGAATTAATTACAGATGTATACTCAATACACACAATATATATATATATATATATAAGTACTTGCCTTCACCTTATTCAGAAGTAAGTCACAATTTTGAGGGTTTAACTCCAGTAAAAATATGATTAATAAATGATAGTAGTTAGACGTTCATTCACAATAATCAGAGCATACTCACGCATGCGCACTTATTATTATTATTATTATTATTATTATTATTATTATTATTATTATTATTATTATTATTATTATTATTATTATTGTTGTTGTTGTTGTTGTTGTTGTTTCAATAATATACTTTATTGTCAACAAACATTACATGATGATTACATACTATGCCTTGGTTACAGTGGCATGATGATTTTTACATATTTAGTTTGATTGAGATTTTCACTGCTAATTACATAGTGATAGAAGTGTTGAATATGGATCTACATCAATTAATCTAGCTATAATTGTTTAATTTTTACTCTTACTCGTTTCTGATCTAATTGTTAGTTAGTGTCCCTTCTGCCATCTCTCGTTAATATTCTGTTATTGTCTTTGTTCATTGGTCAAAAGTTTTAATCATTTATTCAGCTTACTGAGAATTCTCTTTTCATGTTATTCTTTTAGATTCCTGTTCATTGTTAGTTTTGTTTTAATAGGTTGTGCATATATACTGACTAGTTTTGCATGCTCTTATAAATTAGCTTGTAATTTTAGTAGTCACCAGATGGCTGCATACATATCTGGATCTGCAATCTTCTGCATCACTTTTTTTTATTTGTTGTAGTATGTAAAATATTAACAGATGACACCTGGTGTTATTTCCCAAGTTGAATATACTTTTTGTGTACCAAAATACATAAAGTCCAAAGATTGCTGCTCATATGTATGTTTGGTCTGCTTCTGTGTAAAAATCTATTAGCTGTTGTATAGGTATAGTTTGTCTTTTTCTATATTGATTTAGCATATATTTTTGTGTAATATTTAGTGCTGTGCAATGGAAAAATATGTGTGGTTGTGTTTCTTCAACAGCATGGCATTGGTTTCAGAAGGGGTATATTAATTTATAAAGATGATTGTATCATAAGAAATAGGATGTTAGCAGCGCAAATAGATTTAGCTTGATCAAGAAGTCAAAGAACTTTGGTTTGATTGACCATCTGCTGAAGTTTCTAAGGAGTTTCTTGTTGTTTACTCTCAGCATTGGGCTAAAGGTCTGGTTGTTTGTGACTGTTTTGATTAAAGCATATGTCTGTCAGTATGTGTATTTACTATCAGATGTGAATATTGCAGTTTCAACATTGATCTGTGTTGAGTGTGCTAGTGATACTAGATAACCATATGATAGGGGAATGTACAAAATCTAGATATTATGTTGAGGAGGCTCTGTAGCTGCTAAAACTGTGCAGCAATCTTTATCAGAAAGATGTATTGTTTTTGTGTGTGGAACACATATGTTGTGTGTAGGCCCAAATCATTTTTTATAGTTGGTTGGCTGAGTTGTTTGATTGAAATGGCTAAATCTTCTTATCCTATAGTAGAGTGATGATATGGCCATTGTAATGTTTTTATATGGTTGACAGTAGTGAATTCTTGTTGCTATGAGTATGTTAAATAGATGCACTTTTAAATATAGAGATAAGTAAGCACTTGAAAGATGTGGCTATGTTTGTTGCTTTCTGTTTGAGCTTATTTTGAAGTGTTTGTCTTATTCCATGCATTTCCAGATAAAATGGAAATTCAAGAAATGAAATAGATTTTCTTTGATATAGCTGGGTGTAGAGTTTGTTATTATAGATGAACTATGCTGATGTTTTGCTTAAATTGAATTGTAGTTTGCGTGTCTGTGGAATTTTGTAGTATTCTTTCTAATACTGGAATTTCTATATATGGTATGAAAAACACTGTCACATCATACGTATATGCAATATATTGAAATGGTAAATCTGATTCAGATTTGCCGTTTCACAGTCTGACCCACCTAATTATTTATTTTACTAACATTTGCTTTTATTATTATTCTAAAAAACATTTTTTAAACATTTTTTAATTATCCTGAATAAATCCTATAATTTATTTTGGATCATATATATATAGAAACATTTTTTAAACATTTTTTAACTATCCTGAATAAATATATATATATATAATTGTACTAACACTGTTTGTTACTCTATTTTTATTATTGAAAGAAAAAAAATTTAAATAATTAACTTTGACTTTCTTTTATATATTTTAGATATATATGTTTAAAATGTTTTATTTTTTCAGTATAAGAATCCAAGATGGCCTTTTTGAAAAGATTTGTACCTTGATAAAAAGTTTAAAATAAATGTTTAAATTAAAAGTATTGATAAATTACCAAAATCCATTCACTGTGGAATCTCTATTCATTAATTAGTAAAGATTCTACATTTTTATCTAAATTAAAAACTAAACATAAAATTATATTGAAATATATTGATCCTTATCGAGGTACAAACTTTCTAAAATTAGAATAAAAGCAATTTCTATTGTTTCTAAAAGAAGATCACGTGAGGCAGCAGGAAGTAATAAATAGTGTTCCTTTTTGAGCAGCGAGAGTGACCAGAACTAGACAGAGACCAGACAGAGAACATTGAGAGAGTTGTAGAAATCACACCATGATGATCAAGTAGAAAAAAGGGTAAATCATTGCCCTTTCCTTCCTGAGACCTGAAATCTTCAGTTATGCTGCTGTCCAAACCTGCCTTCAAATGCCACCAGCCATCAACGTTCACCCGTGCACTCATACCTGGGAACTCCAGGTAAAATGCTGAAGAGCTTAAATCCTCTCGCCAAGATTTTAAAAATTAGCATTAGAATATAAATGTAGTTCCGTAAAGCTTAAAAAAGTTAATGTTATTAAGAATCTTTTTTACTGTTTTTTTAACTTTTTCTTTTAAATTATTTATAATGTTTTTTTTTTTTTTAATAACTCAAGCTCACAACATTTTTTAATATTTTTAATTGTTGAATATGAAAATATTTGTTTTGTTTATTAATTAAAGTATGAGATTTCATGCTTTGATTTTTTTTTTTATTTTGACAAACTTCACTCGTGGGGGTCCAAAGAGCGTAGTTTGCTAAGAGAGGAAATTATGTTTTATTAGGGAAAGGGAATTTTAACAAAGAATGATTTGATTTTAAAAGTAAAGTAAGTTGATCTATTTTCGAGAGTGAAGTTATGTCGAATATATATATATTTCTAAACAAATCTACTGTAATTTTTAAATACATTTATTATAGATTTCCCGGAATGGGATTCTATTATTTTATATTTCTGTAATTCAAAATAGAATAAAATATGCTATAATTTTTTTTGACCGAGTAACAGCACAGCTGGAAAGCATCAATTAATTATCTTGCCTTTTTTTTTTAGTTAGGAAAGAGGGAAGGAGGGATTTTTTTCGAGTAAATTCCCTTATTTCTACATGAATGTTTTTTTTCTTGTAGGTTAAATATTTATGTAAAATAGTTGGTTACGCAGGTTGGTCTCTATGCAGTATTAGATCATTTTAAGGCTATTTAATTATAATTCGTTCCTATTTAATAATTATAATATCTCGGGTTAATAAAGAATGCTTGGAGTCTCATGAACAGACCTAAAACGGTCATTGATTTGGAGTTAGCTTTCGTTTTTTGCATATGCCTGTGAATCGGACAGCATGGTTGAGATAGAATTGGTTTGTCAGCAGAATTTGTAGAGGCAAATATGAGGGCTCTCCGTAAATCCTATCTGCTATCGATATATGGACACGGCATGTGGATTTATCGATTTCCCTTTCTATCCTTCGTAGGAATAGGCATACAAGTGTTCGTAATCCGGCCCATATGTTCTTCCTTAAGTTTCTTCTCTCCTTTTGCATTCGTATATTTATTAACCCACAAGAAATTTGAAAGAAAAAAAGAATAGTTTCAACAGTTTTTTTTTTCTAGATGAAGAAAAAGTTCAAGTTTTAAGTGAAGTGTACAAAGAATTTTTTTTTAAATAAAAAGATTTTCTGTTTAGATGGAGTGCACAAAAGAAGAGCAGATGCAGGAGCAACAGAAAGATGTTGAAGAGAAGGTGGATAATGACTGACTAAATATCAGTAGTCCAGTAGTCACAATGAAAAACCCAGAGAAGCAATGCTCATGATGATGAAAAATTTTAAAATGATGATGAACAGCTTCAGGGCAAAAATTATGTCTCAAGTTAAGAAAGAGCTGCAAAAGCATCTAGAAGTGGTAGAAAAAAGAATATAGGGAATAGAAGAACACCAGATGGAAAGGAAACTGGATGTAACACAAGAACCGGTTGATAAAAACACCATAGCAAAGAAAGAAACTAAAAAAACACCAGAAAAATTTCAGACACCAAATGATGATGACCAAAGCGAAGATCAAAGGACAAAAGGACAAACTGAAACCAAGAAGATCACTGACCAGGTTCAAACTCCATCAACTGGCTCACAGGGGCCATCAGTGATGTCCTGACTGATCCAAGTCCAGATGATCCACGGAGAGCCTGGAAAAAGTCCAATAGAGCACATAGAAAGCTTAATAGAACTATTCCATTTTCAAGCAGTAGATGAAGCTGAGAAAGTGGCTGTTGCCAGCCATTATTTAAAGATCACATCAAAGGATTGGTGGAGATCATTAACACAGAAACCTACCAACTTCCCAGAATATGAACAGGCCATAATAAGGCAATTTTGGAATGACGAGCACCAAGAAGATATGATCCAGACCTTGACTGCTGAAAAGTATCAAGGTAGTCAGCAAGGAATCTTCACCCAATTTTTCTAAAACAGGTGGCAAAGTTTCGAACCCTAACTGCATTTACATACTCCGATTTGCACATTATATGCATTATAAAGAACAATATACCCATATGGGTCCAGAGAATGATTGTGAGTAGCAGGATTTCCACTATTGATGAAATGACAAAATTCCTTGCTGCGGTCGACCAAGGGAATCCAACTCTAGAAATAGGGAGTAAATGGAATGGAGATTATAAGGCAAAACATTTAAAGCAATAGGTCCCACCAGATCCAGGTAGATAGTATTAAATTAATTAATGCAGATGGATATTTTTGTTAATAACAGGAATTTGTAACTGGACTAAGAAATGAAAAAGAATTTTGGATGTATATAAAATTTTAAAAAAAGCCTAATTCAAACAAATAGGATGTTTCAGATTGTCACCGAAGAGTAGGTAGTGTGAGAAATAGCTGGTTGGGACTCTGTGACTTGGACAGTTTTAGAAATTTTATGTATGTGTTATATATATATATATATATATATATATATATATATATATATGCATAGATATTTTTTTGTGAAATGGGGAAGTGTGAAATGGTAAATCTGATTCAGATTTACCGTTTCACAGTCTGACCCACCTAATTATTTATTTTACTAACATTTGCTTTTATTATTATTCTAAAAAAACATTGTTTAACTATCCTGAATAAATCCTATAATTTATTTTGGATCATATATATATATATATATATATTGTAACCACCCACGAGACCGTGGCAACACCACTACCTACTCTAATCCTTGCTTGACGATTCCTTTTTTTGTTGGCACCCGCTGTGTTCTTCCGTCTGGGGATTACATGATGTTCTGCGACGATAATTTCTAACACCCATACACGTACGCTTTATTTATTTTATACATAGATTCGAATCGAATCCCAGTAATAGGCGCCAGGAGAACTTTTAGAAGAGTCCGCCACGTATGTGCATAAGCCCACTCAATTATATCACAAAACATGCCCATGCCTCGCTCCAGTCGGAAACATGAAACGAACACAGCCACAATTACCCTTCACACTACCTCCGTTATTATAATCATAGAAAGGCCCACCCTACATCCCACAGAACAAATTAATCCAACTTAACTTTAGTCTAAAAAGCATCACGACATAAGCATAAAATCAATAAAATCCCACCCCCAAAATATCAACTGCATTCAGCATAAAATCAATAAAATCCCACCCCCAAAATATCAACTGCATTCATTTCCATACAAACAAACTTACGCTAAAGCATTCATTCCGATATATATAAATTTATGTTGAAATTCCAAGCAATTAAATAACAAAAAAAATTAGCTACATAAATATTTATTTAATCTGTTTAATAATGATTAATGCAGGTATGTGATCGGCAAGCCGAGACAATTAACGGTAAACTTCAAATTACGTTGCACATATTATTTCAGACTGTTGATCAGTCGGCAAATTTATTAGGTAAAAATTCTTGAACTGTTCATAAATGATTAATATTAATTATACTGTTTTAGATTAATGTCTTTCTAATAGTTCTGGATATTAAAGTTATTTCTTTAAGTGCACAATTGAATATAACAAATTTTACGATAGCTACCTGTGAAATGTAGAACGACTGTAATGGGATCCTGAGCGAAGATTATTCTTTAATGAGGTATTCCGGCGATTTGCGCGGTCTCCAAGCGAGCGTGGTCCTAATATGAGGTTCTCCGGTGATATGAGCATCTTGATGGCAGTCAGCTGGACTGGACGTGGAGGTCCGGCGGTCAAGCCGCGAATTCTATATTCAGCAACGCATGGCAGTTAGATTCATAACGTCTAATAAAATCAAGTCTCTTAATAATTTCTCTAAAGAAGAGCACAACTGTCTTCTGAAAACGCTGTTCGGCCTTTTTGATCTTTGCCTTCACGCCCTCACCCCTTGAATTTTTCTCCTCCAATCAATCCCATGCACCTGTGAGTCCCTTTATTTGATAAGTCCATCGCGTGTCAGCTCAACTCCGAGATTTCTGGGATTGTTGACATTAGTTTGGAATTTAACCGTTTTTCTTAGGTATTGTTTCTCTGGGGACAGAAATCTAAGTCGTACAATAGCGGTGTACACTTTCTCACACCTCTGTTTCTAATTTTGGCTTGTTTTATCTCGGCGTACCAGCACATATCCTGCCTATTGTTTCAATTTCTAATTTTACATTTACTAATTACGTTTGTACAAATTAATCTGAGATTGCTTGGAATTTCAGAACATATTGCTAATTAATTTAAATTATTTGATAAAAGTTAAACTTGCGTTCAATCATTCTTCTTTAACTAATCAAAAATGAATAAAAATAAAAAAAAACTACAACGACGGATTATAGATTTATTCTTAGCACACACACACAAAATAATAAAATAACAACAATTTTTTACTCTTTTTTTCAATAAATCTGACAGGTACTCTTATATAGCTGCGATCGGCTTTTAGAAACGGCTGTTCTTCGCTTATTATTAAAGCAAGACCGCTTTTATAAAAGTTTTGTCCCTGTCAGTTATTTCGTCCATTGATTATAGTTAAATATACCCCCATACGCCTGGGTTTGAATACCATGTAACGCTATTCCGTTACAATATATATATATATATATATATATAATTGTACTAACACTGTTACTCTATTTTTATTATTAAAAGAAAAAAAAATTAAATAAGTAACTTTGATTTTTTTATATATATTTTAGATATATATGTTTAAAATGTTTTATTTTTTCAGTATAAGAATCCAAGATGGCCTTTTTGAAAAGATTTGTACATTGATAAGAAGTTTAAAATAAATGTTTAAATTAAAAGCATTGAAAAATTACCAAAATCCATTCACTGTGGAATCTCTATTCATTAATTAGTAGAAATTCTACATTTTTATCTAAATTAAAAACTAAACATAAAATTATATTGAAATATATTGATCCTTATCAGGTACAAACTTTCTAAAATTAGAATAAAAGCAATTTCTATTGTTTCTAAAAGAAGATCATGTGAGGCAGCAGGAAGTAATAAATAGTGTTCCTTTTTGAGCAGCGAGAGTAACCAGCACTAGACAGAGACCAGACAGAGAACATAGAAAGAGTTGTAGAAATCACGCCATGATGATGATCGAGTAGAAAAAAGGGTAAATCACTGCCCTTTCCTTCCTGACACCTGAAATCTTCCGTTATGCTGCTGTCCAAACCTGCCTTCAAATGCCACCAGCCATCAACATTCGCCTGTGCACTCATACAGGGGAACTCCAGGTAAAATGCCAAAGAGCTTAAATCCTGTTGTCAAGATTTTAAAAATTATCATTAGAATATAAATGTACTTTCGTAAAGCTTAAAAAAGTTAATATTATTAAGAATCTTTTTACTGTTTTTTTAACCTTTTCTTTTAAATTATTTATAATGTTTTTCTTTTTAATAACTCAAGCTCACAACAATTTTTAATATTTTTAATTGTGGAATATGAAAATATTTATTTGTTTTGTTTATTAATTAAAGTGTGAGATTTCATGCTTTGATTTTTTTTTTTTTGACAAACTTCACTTGCGGGGGTTCAAAGAGCATAGTTTGCTAAGAGAGAAAATTATGTTTTATTAGGAAAAGGGAACTTTAATAAAGAACGATTTGATTTTAAAAGTAAAGTAAGTTGATCTATTTTCGCGAGTGAGGTTATGTCGAATATTTCTAAACAAATCTACCGTAATTTCAAATAAATTTATTATAGATTTCCCAGAATGGGATTCTATTATTTTATATTTCTGTAATTCAAAATAGAATAAAATATGCTATAGATTTTTTTTGACCTAGTAACAGCACCTCTGGATAGCGTCAATTAATTATCTTACCTTTTTTTTAGTTAGGAAAGAGAGAAGTGGGGATTTCTTTCGAGTAAATTCTCTTATTTCTACAAGTATGTTTTTTTCTTGTAGGTTAAATATTTATATAAAATAGTTGGTTAGCAGGTTGGTCTCTATGCAGTATTAGATCATTTTAAGGCTATTTAATTATAATTCGTTCCTATTTAATAATTATAATATCTAGGGTTAATAAAGAATGCTTGGAGTCTCATGAACAGACCTAAAATGGTCATTGATTTGGAGTTGGCTTCCATTTTTTGCATACACCTGTGAATCGGACAGCATGATTGAGATAAAGTTGGTTTGTCAGCAGAATTCATAGAGGCAAATATGAGGGCTCTCCATAAGTCCTATCGATATATGGACACGACATGTGAACGTATCGATTTCCCTTTCTATCCTTTGTTGGAATAGGCATACGAGTGTTCGTAATCCGCCCGTATGTTCTTCCTTACATTTCCTCTCTCCTTTTGCATTCGTATATTTATTAACCTGACATTATTGTGTTTTTCTTTTACCTATCTAATACGTAAGCCATAGGGAATTGATTCTACGAATGGATCTTTGATCTGAGTAATCAACTCTTTTATTTGTTTTCTTAATTAGTTAAAATCGTTTGGTTTTGGCTAATTCACGTTATAATTCTTATAGGTTTGATTTTAGTTGTAAGTCCAATTAAAATGGCTTGTTTGCTTGATAACTAACTGATCTATTTTTTTTTTATTATAACCGCTTGCAGTTTTAAAGTTATTTATAAGCTATGCCAGCAAGGTCCACTAATGTCATAAAACATTAGTTATTGAAAATCTAAATTATTATTTTTACAAAGATAAATAAAATCAATTTTTTTCTTTTATATGTTAGTGGAATAAGACGTCAAATTAGTCTGATTACAATCGTCTATTTAATTAATATCTTTTTCAATAGAAATGTTTTTTTTTTTAAATATTGTATAAAGAATTCATTAAAATAGTCATTCTTATATATGTGCGTTAGGCAGATGTTTAAACCTACCACTATATTACAAGCTTGTACTAAATGTGCACGGGGAATTTTGAAGTCCGTGATCATTTAATTATAAAATATTTTTTGTTATTTTAAAAGGAGAATAAATGTAAACCAAAGTAAAGGTGTATAAACTTCACAAAATAAATTGTACAAACTCAATAATGTCAATGTTAACCGCTAATATAAATAAAGTCGTCATGAACTCATATAATTACAAAGTTAATTTAAAGATTGTATTTTTTGTTTTTAGAGTTTGAGTTAAACTAATGTAAAATGATTAATGTAAAATGTTAAATGATTTTTAAATATATATATATATATATATATATATAACTAAAACAAACTTCCAGTGTTCTCGAATCATTTTATTTACTTTTATTTTAAATAAATTTGATTTTAAATATACCTATCAACCAATCACCCAAGTTCTCACTAAAATATAATAAAATTGAATCTCATGCTTCAAGATCCAGATGCCGGCACAGTGAAAGTAAAGAAATTCGATCGTATCGTCGAGAAAGGCTATTGATTAGATCTTTGACCTGGGGATATAAGTAAATAGGGCAGAATTCATGATGTACCTGATTCATATATCTTGTATGTGGTCAGACTCGAGGTACTTTACCTGTATTCAGGGGGTTGTTGGATCGATGTGTGTTTTTCGACCGGTACAATATGGAATACATTGGGACGTTCTTGGTATTAATATTTTAGTAAATCATTTTCAATCTACTTAAAGAGCAGATTTATATATAGAATAAACAGTAGTGAACTGAGTGAGTATCCTAGTGAAATTGAATGGGTAGGAGTAAATGCTGTTATGTTCTGCCACTAAGTGTGATGTGTATCTATTGGTTGAGTAAGAGACTCATGATTGGTGTATAATTGGGTGTGTGGAATTGCTGTATTCACAAGCATGTTGATTAAAATATTTATTGCAACAGAATTAAACACTGCCTGTATATCCAGTTGAATTGCAATTGAGGCATTCTTTTACTCTTGCTGCACTGCATTCTGTATCATTTTAAATAAAAGTGCAACCTGTGTGGTGGATAATCCCTTCTTTGTGTATTGTATGTTTGATATTAGGGGAAGTATCTATGTTCTATTTTATCTTTGACTATCTTTTTCCATAATTTTATTCACAATGGAATCATGGACATGGATTGATGTTTGCTGAAATTAGAAATAGTTTTTTTTGTTAAATGATACTACTACTATTGAATATAGTACTCTAGTATTATATATATATATATATATATATATATATATATATATATATATTCAATAGTATATATATATATATATATATATATATGGTAAAAAAGTTAGGTAGGTTGCAAAGATACTCTGTATTAAATTTACTCAAATATCAAAAGACAAATGTCAGAATGCTGTTGATTCGAGGATGGCAACTGTTGGGAATTTTTTTAAGCGTTTCATCAAATTGGTGGATCTGAAAGAGACTATCTGTTTCAGGTGTTCCAAATTGATCAGTGATTGGTGTGTATTGTTTACATGTTTGGAGCTTTTGCTTGAAATTTTGGTATATGGGGTCCAGCATATTAGGTCCTTCATAGATGTTGCTGCTTATCTCAATTTTCCTGGGCATTTTTCTGGGTAATGGATAGCCCAGTGCCCAGCAGATATATTGGTATGTCCATGTGTTTGTTGGGTGAGGCATTTTTTGTGTGTGGCATGGTATTTGTTAAATTGTTTACATGTATTATGGTATAGCTTTATTAGTTTTTATGTATTGATTGGTGTTGTACATGGGTCTGACAATAGTGATTCTCTTGTTCAGATCGTCTGCTAGTGCCACTAATCAGAAGAGCAAGTATCTTGTCTTGTGATGGATGTTGAAGGATAGTATATTGATGAATGACTGATAGTTTTAATTGAATCTTGTGGCACATCATTAATTTTATTTGGGATCATATATGTCTCTGAGAATACAAATTCAGTAAGTGTTGTTGTGTGTAGTAGTCTGATTGTTTTTATATGAATGAATGTCATTTAGAGCTCTAAGAAATGTATTGTAATGATTTGCACAACATAGTCTGAAAATGGCCATGGATTGCATTGGAAAATGATTAAGTGATGAAGCATTAGTGTGTAGTAGCATAAATTAATAAGTGTCGCATGACATTGATTGTAGAATGATACTGAATCTGCAGCAACAAAGCTCTGAGCACTCATAATTAGCAGGTTTAATTAATGTAACGATTTTGTATTGAATTTTGCATAATATAAGTTGAAATGGCCCCTTAATATTGTTGGGTTGTTGCTGGTTGTAAGCTGGGAGTTTATTGTGAGAATTATATGTGCTGTTATGCTGGGACCTGAGTGTTCATACACAAAATAATGCTGTGCGTGGTTATTTGATGCTAGATTGTAGTGATTAGGAGATGTGAGTCAATGTAAGTTGTTTTGTAAGTTGAAAAACTGCAGTTTGAGCTTATAAATATGTCTGTGTCTGCTGAAGATGATGATATGTCTCTGTAGTAAGTGGAAAAACTTGGTTGTATAGGTATGTGGCTGGATTAATTTGTAATTTGTTATAGATTTATGTTTCCAGTAGTCCTAGTATTTGTGTTTTTATGATGCTAATCCATTTGTTAAGCTGATATAATGCCTCTGACATTCAGTGATGCTTTTTTTAATTTTCATTAACTGTGTAGCTAGGATTGATTTGTATTTTTTGTTGTGGTTGTTTTGTGCTTTATATTATGTATTTTCACTGACGTGTTTTATTTCCATTTGGTTTTAGTCTGGTTTGTTGGCTTTTGTATCATTCTCCTGATTGTTTTTTTTTTATATAGAGTGCTTGCACATTTAAAATGACGTAATATTCTCCTTATAGTTTTATTTTCTTTGCTTCCCATTTTAATTCTGACGTATTTTTTTAATCTGCTAAAAAAGATTATGGGGAAAGAGAATCATTGAGTAGCAATACCTTGTCAGTGATTTTATTTCCTGATAAATCATTGATTTATCTGTTATCCATTCAAATAAAACATTTGTTTTCTCTAGACAATTCATTTTATCATCCTATTGATTTCATTTAAATTTGAATCATCTTTTCAATCTGTTAATATTTCAAAACGATCAGCAGGTTATAATTTAACTTCACTAGAATGTTTCTGATTATTAAAAAAATCAAGAATAAATAACATTTTGTCCCTCGATGATCACTCTAGGTGTTGAACTAAGAACATATCAATCTTGAAATACAAATTTTCTATTTATCAAAATATAATTCCATTCTGTAAATTCTACGAGGCTATGTCCTCTCATTATCGTAACCAAATTTGCCCATTGTATTTTCTCTTCCAATTATTTACCAATTTTAGCATTAAAGTCTCCCATAACAATTTTAAAAAGTTGTTTGATCAGATTAGAAGCCTTTTGTACATTTATATGAGAACTTGTAAGGGCATAAAGATTATTTTTCTGCGTTTGATATCTTCCATTAAGTTTAATAACTAATCTCGCTAATCTGTCTGATATATCATCAGTTTTCATAATGTTATTTAGCCACTTTTTATTTATAATGAATCCAAACTCACGTCTGTCCAATTTTTCCATCTTTATAGTAAAATAAGTTATCTCTTTTTTAAATTAAGTGCCCGTTCATCTTCTAATTTTAGAAAGTTCAACAATGACCCATTTAATATCAGATTGTTCTCTTTTTCTAATTCATGCAATCTTTCTTCACAGGATATTCCTAACACCATCAATTTTTTTTGCTCACCAATCATTGTTATGATGTGTGAGTTTATAGTTTCTTAGGATTAAGAACTATAATTTAGTTTTGCCTGTGATGATTGTAAATATGGGAGGGGGGGATCTGCATTCACACACCTTCACTCTGTCCTCGAGAACATTCGATTGATATTTCAGTTGAGAACTATCAGGTAACTGAGAACAAAGATCGTAGTGTTCCTTAAATTTAAGCTCAGTGGTTAAAACAATAAACTCATCAATGATTGATGCATGTTGGCGAAAAGTCCATCCATATTTGTATATCATATATAACAATATTATCTGCCATGATAAGAACGTACAAAATGACATTAGCAAATGACCCTGCTCAGTTCCTTTAAGACCTTAAAGAGGAATCGAAGTTCCTCCTTTCACTCAACATCAACAGCCAACTCCTGTCAGAGCAAAAACTTCCATTGCATATACTGAATGTTCAGCAAATACAGGTTTAAATTTATCAAAATATCGCATGAACTTTTATATAATAAATTGCGATATTTTGTGAATAGATTTAAATCTGCATTTGCGGAACCTTCATTCATTTGCATGGTAATATTTTACGTTGTTGGTGTTTTTATTTTATATGTAGAAAACTATTTGAAGAAAAGCAAAATACGTGGGAGCGTTAATATTGTTGACTTTAAAAAGATTTGTTTTTTTTTTTTATATTTTAACGATTGAATGCCACTTGGAATTAAGCTGATTATAGTTAGTTTTTATACTGGTATATAGAATATTGTACAATTCTAGAGTTCTTGTTCATTATATTTAATTTATATATTTCTTTTTTAAAATTGTTGAAATCTCATATGTACATATAAAGAATTAAAGAGTATTACTGCGGTTTCTTTGTTAATTCAGTAATCTTACTATTAATTATAGGTATACCTATATACTACAGTCTGTAAATATTTATCCTATACTTTACTGGTCTTTAAAACCAATTTGGATAAAAATTTTGATATTGGATGCTTGTCTTCCCCCATATTAAATTTACTTTCTCGGTAACATTACCCTTCTGTTGGTAAGCTTGAGAACTGCTGGAGATGTAAAAACATTTTCATTATGGGTAAGCAAAAGGCATAATTTAATCATTACCATTTCTGGACTAGGGCTAAGTATTGTTTCAAGTTGGAAAAAGTACATGCTTCAAGCTTACAGTTATTATATTTCTGATGAACTTTACCACATGATTTCGATAGTTTTTATCTTAGAGAAATTATTATTTATAACTGTTATTTAAAATAACACTGTAAAGTATATTTAACATCCCTATTTTTAAGACAAACATCTATCACTGAATTAAGGCGGTGAGAAACAACTGTTATAACTTGAAATCTTTCTACTTATTCATGGATTCCCTTATTTTTTTGCTGTACTTTATGAGCAATCTTAAAGTCTTTAATTTTCTTTACTATTTCGATTTATAATGAATCTATGTCTTTTCATCACTCTCAGTTCCACTTTACTTATAATTGTTGTTTTTTTTTTCTTTCTTTGCTCTTATTACATTTTTGTGTTACCTTAGTTTGATAAGTAGGCTAATCGTCTGTTTTTCAATTTACATATCAAACTATAGGATTTAATTGAAATTAACCCATGAAATCAATTTAGATTAAAAAAATACTTTTTATGCTACAAAAATTTGTTTCTGATTTTTAGAAACTTATATAGATTTTATAATTGCATATGTTTTAGTTATATATATATATGAAAAACAAAAAAACAATAGTTAAAACTTGCTAACGCTTGTATTTATGACAATAGATGGCGATCTACCAAAAACAACGTCAAGCGTAGTTTTTTTGTTTACATAAACGTCAGAGCAAGCATTCACTATCTCTAACTTTAATTTCCACTTTCAGATCATGATTTCAAGCTATTTGCTATCATCAGTGAAAGACAGGAATAAGAAACTAGATCTAAACACAAACTCTGAACATTTATGAAACAGTTTCTATTCAGCTTGCAAGCGTGAATCTTTTAGACACGTAATGTCTTCAAACTCAGCATAGCAAGCCAGATAGCTACATGGGTCTGATCTCAGTTCAGCATCACCACATAGTAGAAGCCTCTGCAATATATATCATTGCAAAAAAGACCTCAAAGGTACATTTATGAAAAACAAAAAAACACAAGTTAAAACTTGCTAACGCTTGTATTTATGATATATATTGCAGAGGCTTCTACTATGTGGTGATGCTGAACTGAGATCAGACCCATGTAGCTATCTGGCTTGCTATGCTGAGTTTGAAGACATTACATGTCTAAAAGATTCAAGCTTGCAAGCTGAATAGAAACTTTCATAAACCCTCAGAGTTTGTGTTTAGATCTATTTTCTTATTACTGTCCATGACTGACGATAGCAAATAGCTTGAAATCATGATCTGAATGTGGAAATTAAAGTTAGAGATAGTGAATGCTTGCTCTGACGTTTAAGTAAACAAAAAAACTACGCTTGACGGTGTTTTTGGTATTCTCTTTTGTTCTGTATAAGAATGAATAAGTTGTTTATTTTCTACTCTCTTCTAAATTAATGTTTTAAAAATCAAAGAATATACGTTTTTTTTTAAAGATGAAATTACTTACATACACAAATATGAAAAAAAATTATGAGTGTTGGAGAGTCCACTGTTGAATTCACTGAATTATCTTTTCTAAAGTTTTTTTTTTCCATATTCTCTGGAGTATTACTCTGAAGTTCATGAAGAATGTTCTTGTCACTAACCATCTTTGCCAAAACCAATCATAAAGAATGGTATTATTAGTCCTTAAAACAAATACAATATCAAACTATCTTTCAGGGAATAAGCTGCATCCATGGTAATCAACAATATTGTTGCCTCATTGCATCTTCTCTTCCAATTCGTCAATTAACTGGTCTTCATCTAGAATGTGACATTGAAACTCTTCACCCCATCCTTCGTAATGATTCTCTTTCTTAGCAAGTTCTCCTGCATTAATATGATTACTATTACATCTCAAATCTAATTCTGCAGCTAGAGTAGATTTTCCAGTTCCTGGAGTACCTGTAATCAATATATTTTGTCCACGCTGTCCCGCCATATTGGATTTACTCTTAAGAATGTACATTTTAATGTTATTTCTTAAAACTTCGTCAGAAAAAATTAAATAATTTTTAAAATATGCGTAGATGCGGTTTTTTTTAAAATAACTTTTAACTTGTATTAAACAAATTTTATAATTCGTTTTTATTTAAATTACATGCTTAAGTTATAATAATATATTAATTTATACTAATTAAGAGAAGACTTTCAGTACTTTTATTTCGATATTTTAAATTATTTGATCTGTTTTTTTATTGCTGGTCTGCCTTATATTAGAAATAATATATTGTTTCTCAGATGCATATAAGATTTTAACAAATGGGTAGAATATATATGCAACTAACATCTTGTTTGGTTATACTTAATAATATTCTAGCAACTTCTTCTGTTATGTATAACGAAGTGAGAGTAATTATTATAAAATTGTCCAATGCTTTTGTATTCTCAATGCAGTCGATGATTCTAGATCAGTTATTTTCTTAAGATTTTATTGTTAATTGTTATTTCTGTAATTCGATGACAGATGTTATTACTGTTTTATTAATACATAATGAGAAATAAATAATATTTTGTTAACTTATTTACTTTTATTTTTTAAGATTCTGCCCAGCAAATTAATTTCGTTTTTATATTTTAATTTTTAACTTAATTATTTACAAATTGTAAATGAAGTAAGTTATGTTTTTATATTGTCTTCCTGTGTGCTCAAACTGCATATCCTTCTTAACATATCTTTTATTTCTTTATTTCTAATTCCATATATGTAACCATTTAAAACGCTATTACTGAGACTAAACAAATTTAAAAAAAATGCTAAATTGTCGGCAACTTTCATATTTACTAATAAAATCATTCCATTAGGAGTCCAAGCTACAAAATGTAATATGAAAATTGTACATAAAGTCACAAATAATTCTATTTCTTTTTCTTTAGTTCCAATACGTTTCTTACTTTTCCAGAAGAAAATAAATAATAACGTGTAGCAGTAAAAAGTAATTCCGACTGGTATTAAAACAAAAGTTATTAAAAGAAAAATATTAAAATGTGGTGAAGTACTAAAATTTAAAGTATGGAATTTTGTTCTTTTATCATAAAATACTCCAGCATAAAAAATAGTTACAAAGCTAAGCGTACAACTACCTAGCCACAAAAAGCATATTCCTGTGTAAACTTTGATTTTTGTAAACCAACATTGATAGTTCAGAAAATGACATATACAAATATATCTATCGACTGATATGCTTGCCAGAAACACAATAGAAGACATACAAGATAAAATATTCATAAAAGCTGCGAAATAACTCCCTATATCAGAAAATGGGGAATCACACATCAAAGAATTAACAGCAATTTGAGGTAAAAAAAAATCCACATATGATTAAATCACTTAAAGCTAAAGACGATACTAAGCTATTACTAGATTTCCATTGTTTATTTTTAAAAAGAAGAAATAATAATGTGATTAAATTTCCAAGTATCCCAGTCACTGATAATAAGATAGTCGTTACAATTTTGAATATTTCTAAAGAATTATTTAAGCAGGTAAGATTTTGAATTGAAAAAATTAAAGAATAGTTCATTCTTGATATATTTAAAATTTCACTGGAGCAATTTTAGTTTGTTAAATTAGTGTCTGTCAAAAATATACCCAGTTTATAATACAAATATTCTATTCTTGTAATACTAACAATTATTACCAAAACTTTAAAATATTAATAATTGTATCAAACTGATGCAATTCACTATAATCCACTCTGATCTTATGAAAAAAGATCTTGTATATTCTATATCCCTGACAAAAAAAAAATAACAAAATAATAATAATTATAGTTACATTAAGGTAAAACGAAAAATAAATAAAATATATAAAATGATAGACACAGAAGAGATTATATATTATTAAATCATATACATATAATCAGATAAATTATATATATATATATATATATATATATATATATATTTATATGATTATCTGATATATATATATATATATATATATATATATATATTGTACCTGTCTTCTTTCGATCACCAAGGGTGCCACCAAGACACTAACGACCTAGAAAATTTAATTTATGGTGATCAAAAGTTGATGATGGTGATTATTGCTACCAGATAGATCCAGGGAAAGAAAGAGATCTTTAACATTGTTCAGACAATTGAGAAAAGGACACCATAACAAACGTTATCCAAAATAAATCTAAATAATTTTAAAGTTTATTAAATTCAAAAGAAAATAAATCCCAGGCAAACAAAATATAAAAGTTTGAGGTCGATTGCTACAGCGTATTTATCAGAGGGTATATGAGAGTATTGAAAACATTAAACATTCTGTCAGATAAGTTTGTTTTCTTACCTATGATTTTAAAAATAGGGATGTATAATGTATTCCTGCTAGTGATTTATAAAAACCAATTCCAGTTTCCCTATTTGGAGATCTCAAAAATAAAGCATTCTTGTAGGGAACACAACAAAACAGAGCAGGACAACTTTCCTTGGCACATAACAACGCATTGGGAAGAAGAATGTTATATGTCCACAGAACTGCTCATGATAAACCATGTTCAAGGGAATCAACATTGCCCCAATACAAGGCAAGAAAATATAACAAGACAAGAGTACAATGTTACTTAATCTTACATAGAAGAAACAAAATCTGTAAGATAGGAAAAACAGAACAATGCATTTGATAAACCACCAGCCCAAATATCTGTGGTCTGCAGGAAAATACAAACCTAACTTAACTATACTAATTATAATGAAAAGGGACAGGTGAGTTAAAAGAAAATTACTAATATCTGCCCAAGAATTTATCATAGGTTAGTAGTATAAAGAATATTAATAAAAAAACACTAAGTATATAAAAATAGAAACTCACAATAATACTCCCAGATAAATAAATTTAAAACAAATATGGAATCTTAAAACTAGGTTTTCACCACAGACTATTAATAAAATACATAATAAATGCTTAAAATATTTAAGTTGAATATTTAGATGATATTATAAAGACAGGTTTGTTTTTAAGATTAGTCTGAGACTTTAACAAATGATTTAACTAGAGATTTAAGCCCTGGCTTAATATGAAAACATTTTACCTCAAGGCATAAGCTTATGTTTGGCTGATGTCTCTTAGCATCACACACAATTTAGTTCTCTTTCAAGTTCTTATGTAGAATTTAGCTTCAATTTATAAGTTCAGAAATCTGGAGGCAATCTTGGAGGCAATTCTATATCAGGCTTTTATGACATGATCTTCAAGGCATGGTCTAAAGCTCCATTCATCTTGGGAGTATTTAGCACTACATGTGGAAAAAGTTTTTCATAGCATATATTTTTTGGCATTCTGTGTATATGATTACTATTTAGTGAAAAGTATTCTATAATATGATAACAGAGATATATCAGATAAGGCAGCACAGCAATCTGCATAATTATGACCAGCAGAATAACAAGATTCAGTAGCTAAAATTAGTCAACAGAAAATCACTTAGAACAAGCAGCATCAGAAAATTTATCAGGGAATAATAATCAGTCTGAAATCCATGGCTATTTTTGTGAGCCATTATCTCCCACATCATCTTTAATTAACACCTTTTGACCAGGATAAATCTCTATCTCAAACTTAATCTTAATTAAAAAATTCTGACCAGGGTTCTTATCACAGTCATAATTAAATTACCTCACCTGCCTCTAGTATTATAATTTGTCTATGTCACTTTATAAAGTATTTATTAAATTACAATTTTAAATTACTTATAAATAATTATTTTCTAAAGCTGGTCCCGAATTTTAAAAAAAAGTTCAAGAAAAAAAAAGAAAAATATTGTTTACAATTATATTAAAATAAATTAGATGCAAATTTTACAAAAAGAAAATAAATTATACAGTCAACTCCAAGAGGTCTTGCAGTCGATGTCTTGGACACTCTGGTATAGTGCAATAAAATTAATATTTTATTATTAGAAAGATTTAATAGATAAAATTACATATCAATAGATTCATTTATTAATATTTTTTTATTTATTGCAAACATTTAACAAATAATACATGAACATAAATAATATTCAGGTTATTCTCATTTTTATTATCCTATTTGTAATTGGTTTGCTTCAACTTTTTAAACATTGGCTAAGTAAAGATTTTCCCTATATTCATTTTGTTAATTCTACTTCTAGGTGCTTTTAGTTGGTGATGCCAATAGAATGTTGGAAATCTGGTTTTACTAGCTGAAAGTATGTTGAACTACAGTTAACAAAATTAACATATGGAATAAACCTTTACTTAGACAACATTTAAAACAGTAAAACAAACTAAACAAAAATAAACAAAATAGTCAATTATTTTGTAGTGTGTGTATGCATGTATATGGGTTTTATGTTTATACAATTAAAATAATATTAAATCATACATACTTAAAATATTTTATATATAATTATTTTAATGGGTATTTAAAATATAGAATGTTTTTAAATTAAATGGATAAATATACTAGGTATGTTCATATTTTATTTAAATAATGATTTTAACAGCATATATTAGTTTTCAGATTTATTTTAATAATTTTAAACATTTATTTATTACAAAGGTAAGAACCATTTTTAGTTCATGAACACTGATGTATTACAAAAAACTTTTGAGCGACTTTAACTTTTTTGTAAGAGACAATGAGTTAAATTTGAGTGAAACATTAGAAACAATATTTAAGTTAGTGGCTAAAATGTATCATCATATAAAAAATATATAAGTCCCTGATCTTACATTTTAAAAATTTGTGATTGTTAAAGTATAAAATGAAAGCTTTAAATATTTATTCTGTTGTAAACATTTTCAATTTTAAAACTTAGTACACATAGAGTTCTAATTAGCAATAAAAAATGAAAAATAATTAATTATTTGCTGTGCTTAAATTGACTTTTGCTTTAGAGAATCGATTGTACATCTTTTGAAATTAAGTATAACGATGCATAATGGTTTGTAAAGCTTAATGAAATATTGACATTATCTTTTACAATGTACCTACTTATAAAGTTATCATCTGCATTGCTAAGATTAACTACTAAGGTAAAAAAGAACTATTTATTACTAATAAGAAAATATTCATTATTATTTGTTTAAAAAAGGCATTCATATATTTAATATTTTGTTATAAAAAAATATATGATTTTCTTTTAACTCTCAAGCTTAATGAAAATTATTATTATTCAGCACATAATCTTTTGCCACATATACTTATTTTTTTAGAAATAATTAGATTTTAATGTGATTTCTACTGTCTGTGCATATTTGATAACTACATGCATGAAATATTATTTTAAGAAATCTAACAATCTGTTTTATTTAAGTATGTTTTGGCCACCAATGTTATTAGTGTCATTTTTAATCATATTTTAATATAATATTGAAAAGTTTAATGTACTGTAAATGAGATATTATGGGACTTTGTGAAGTTAGAAGAAAAGATGAAGAGACAATTGATTTTAAAAGTGGACATGTACTCTATTATAAAGGCACAAATATTGGAAATACAAGTGGAGTAGGACTCATTATAAATAGAAAGTGGAAGAACAACATTGTGGGGATTGATTGTGTATCGGACAGAGGAGAAAGATTAGTTATACAACTTAATACCAGATACCAAATGCAGATAATTCAGGTTTATGCCCCAACAAGTTCTCATAGTAATGAAGTAGTAGAAGATTTTTATACGGATGTACAAAAGGCTTTTGATCAGTGTAAACTACATTTTAAATTTGTTATAGGAGACTTTAATGCTAGAAATGGTAAATAAATGAAAGATGAAAGTGCTGTAGGTAATTTTGGTTATGGTAATAGAAATGAGAGAGGACATAGACTTGTGGAGTTTCCAGAAAAAGAAAAACTTTATATTATAAATTCTTTGTTTGACAAAAATGTTAAACGAAATTGATATGAAAGCATCCAAATGAAGGTAAAGTAGAATTGGATTATATTTTGATAAACAGAAACTATATATTTCAAGATTGTAATGTTCTTAATAAATTTAACACAGGAAGTTATCATCGATTAGCAAGATGTAAGATACATGTTAATGCAAAACTAAAGAGACAAAAAATATTAAGAAAAACAATATTTACAGTTGATATTTTTAATCTTCCGAAACATTCTAATGAATTTAAATTAGAACCTACAAATCGGTTTCAGGTATTAGTAGATTTTTAACATGATTCAGATTTGAATGAAATTAATATGAAAATAACTGATACACTTTTAAAAATTGCAACAAAGATAGCGGGTAGAAAAAAGCACCAATTGACCAATAAAATTTCAACTGAGACTAGAGAAATTGTGAAGAAAAGAAGGAATATGAGGATATACAAAAATATCTCGACTTTTGTAAAATGGTGCGGAAAAGAATTGAAAATAATATAAGAAAGTTTAACTGTGAACTAGCAAGGAAAGCTGTAGAAGAGAATAAAAGTCTCAAGAGTGTAAGACAACATTTTGGTATTGGTAGGAAATTTATATCTGCAATAAGAAAAAAAGATGGAATTATTACTAAAAAAAGAGATGACATCATGAAATTGGTAGAAGATTTTTGTCAAGTATTATTTAGTAATAAAGAACAAGTATCTCCTATATCTATTACATCCTCCGAATTGCCCAGAATTTTATATGAAAAAGTGAGACATGTAATTAAATGTATGAAGAAAGGAAAGACTCCACGTAATGATGGAATTGTAATTGATTTATTAAAAGAAGCAGATGTGGAAATAGAAATTTTTTTAGCAAAGTTATATACCAAATGTCTAAATGATAAAGATGTACCAGATGATTGGAAGAATGCAGTACTAATATTAATATTTAAAACAGGTGCTAAAGAAGGTATTAGAAATTGCAGACCTATCAGCCTTTTATCAATTTTATACAAAATTTTTACCAAGATAATTACAATTCGTCTACAGAAAACAATGGATTTCCACCAACTAAGAGAACAAACTTTTTGTAAAAGTGGTTTTAGTATAGTAGATCATATCCAGGTATTTACAGACGCTATAGAAAGGACAAATGAATACGAGTTGCCATTATGGTTTGGATTTGTAGATTATTAAAGAGCATTTGATTCTATAAATGTTTTTTCAGTGATTAAAGCATTGGATCATCAGGGTATAGATCCATGATATCGTCATATTTTAAAGAATATTTATAAAAATGTAACAGCAACAATTAGATTACATATTGATACTGAGAAAGTCAACATTGAGAATGGTGTAAGGCAGGGTGACTCCATATCTCCAAAACTTTTTACAGCAGTGCTGCAAGAAGTATTTTGTGGATTAAAATGGGAAGCAAAAGGAGTGAAAGTAAATGGAGATTATTTAAGTCATTTAGATTTTGCAGAGGATGTAGTTGCTTTTGCAAATAATGTTTTAGAGCTGCAAGAAATTTTGCAGCAGTTATCAGATGAAGGTAGGAAAGTAGAACTAAAGATAAATGTTAAAAAGACTAAAGTAATATTTAATGGATTTTCTCAAAATATGAAAATAAAGATTGATTACGATGTGTTAGAATAAGTTGACAGTTACAAATACCTTGGTCAGATTATTAATGCAGATGGAAACATAATGGATGAAATTAATCACAGAATTAAACTTGGTTGGAGTGATTTTGGTAGAAATAACTTGATACTAAAAGGAAATATGCCTATGTATTTGAAAAGTAAGGTTGTTAATAAATGTGTTTTACCAGTGCTTATTTATGAACCTGAGACTTGGACACTTAATAGAAGAGCAATGCAGAGACTTTAGACCACTCAAAGAAGTATGGAGAGCTGCATGTTAGGAGTAACAAGAAGAAATCGAAACCGCAATGTATGGGTAAGAGAATAAACAGGTGTTACTGACCTCATTGAAAAAATTAAAAGACTGAAGTGGAGTTGGGCTGGACATATTGCTAGAAGTGATGATAACAGATGGACAATTGAAATCTTAAACTGGATTCCAAAAAATTGTAAAAGACCCAGAAAGAGACCACATGTGAGATGGATGGATGAAATAAGAAAGTGTGCAGGGGTGATGTGGAACAGAGAAACTAAATATCGGGGAAAATGGATTGAACTTGGAGAAACAGTCATCCTACAGTGGATTGATAATGGTTGTTGATGATGATATACTCAACCTAGATGTAATTAACAGGAATTTAAACCCAGACTTTCAAGCTCCCTATAGTCATTCACTCTATCCAATATAACCAACATCCATAACTACATGCATACGAAAAAGATAAATGATCTCCTATATACATATTTCATTCTGAACAAGAACTCATCAATTGGTCCAGATTATCATCTCCCATATATATATATATATTCAGTGTTTATATTAAGATAGAAAATGGACACACTTTAATGAACAGGCTTTATAATCCTCTCCATTCTCTAATCCTTCAGCCATCTATATCACTAAAAATCTGATGATGGAATACGTAAAGCGCTTGATGATGCCAATATTATAGTCATACCCATGATGTCCTTAAGTCAATCTGACCTCATACGTAGAATCTTAATGTCAATTTAAATATACAGAGGAGAAATGTACATAATACAGGTTGAATATGTAATATTGAAATACAAATAAAATGTAAATATTGTAGCATTATATTTTGATACCAATTTTATCATGGTCTAAAAAATATGAATTATTAAAAAAAATATTGATTATATATTTCACAATAGATAGGAAAATCAAGTGATAGATATAAAATCAAGGGGATAATCGTTTTTTTTTAGATTTCAAATATTAATTCTTGAATATTTTCAAAGATGAAATATTGCATTTTTTATAACAATTTAACAAACAATTAGTGAATTGCTTTAGCGATGGCTATAAACCCAGATACGCATGGAATAGTGTTTGTGAATATACATGGAGCTCATAAGTAGTCAAACTTTGCTAAATTGTAATATTTACAACAAATTAAAAATGATTAAATTGTGGATTAAATCAGTAGTGCTAATAATTAGAAATATATCAAAATTTTGTTACACTTATGTATAAATGTGAACCTGCGTGTAAGTAAATAATATTCACAAAATTGAAATATGTATTAGAAAGTCTAACAACACAATACTGAAATACTAGATAATTCAATGTTTAGATTTAATAAATATTTCTAAAATAATAGAATATAAAACCTAATGAAATTATTGTTAAAATATTAATAAAATTGTATTGATCTAATAATGTTATTCCCAAATATTTATCGCTCTAATAAGGTTTGTTAATAAATAGGTAAATGCATTTTCATTTGTTTGTTTATGATAAATTATTATTTTATTGTTTTATATTATAAAATGAATACACTTTTCTGCCCATTGAGAGAAAAAAACTATAGAATCTCATCTGATTATTTATGACACTATGGAGACACCCCGGATACAACTACAATTAGAGATGCATTGTGGAAAATGCTGACATCATACGATCAAACCTATAAATATCAGTAAATTAAAACGAGAGATCAATCTATAAAATTTTCAATGTAGTGTAAGATCAGTCTTGTTTTTATCCAAAATTGTCATTTTTGAATCTACGTACACGAGAATAACAGGATCAGAAAAGTGTTATCTAGGAGTCTATTCTACAAGGAATCAGGTCTCTACTCATTTTAATATCAACGATGGATATATGTTTGAAATTTGCGATATTGAAATTCTGTAATAACCACCTAAATTTTGTTTAAAGAATTAAACGGCTAAATTGCGTTTCTTCAATTTCAAAGCAATATGATTTTAAAATGTGTTCCAATAAAATTTTGAGTGATTATCCCTGAATCTTATCCAGTAAAGAAGCTTTTGGCAAAATGATATTGGAAGTGCCTCATATATAAACAAATAAATAATATATTGTTATTGAATAGAAACGATTGAAATAATTTTCTTTAAAACATTATAAGCATGAACATAGTATTGTGACCCCAGTACTTGTTTTGACAAAAAGTTATTTAGAGATTTTATGTGTTTATACGTGCGACTAACAAAAGAATTAAGGAGATGAAAGGAATTCAGGATATACATTTAATATTTGGAATTAATATTTTTCCAAAGGAATTAATTTGATTGTGATGATTTCAAACTTCAGTAAACTTGAATAATAGTGCTACAAATCGTTAAATATATTGTTCTTTCTGAGTCCTATCATCGATAAATTTGGGAATGTTCGATATTGGATAGTCATATAAACTTTATAGGAATGATGTATTCGTTAGTTATATTTTAAGGAATAATTTAATAAATTATTAGAGTAATAAATATATTAAATCTAACCTTAAAGTTCCGTTCGAAATTCAGGTAGTATATTTTATATTCAATATTTAATGAATCCAGAGTAAATCTTTGCTAATGGAGAGAGATTGCATTTTTAACCAGAATTTTAAATTTATTTAAAGTATAAATATTAAGTTATATTTCATCGTTTTTGATTTTTTTTTTTAAAGTTCCTTTCTCGACCCATGTTTGAGTAAAACTATCTAGAAGATGTAGCACATTTTTTAGAATAGATGTTATTTATATTTGGTTCACCAAATACTATGTGTTAAAATATATGCTATAATTAATTTAAAATTACGAATTGAGATGTACTGCTATGATATCATTTATACACCAATTCCACTACCATAGTAGAGAAATATTAAAAAACTCTTTCGCACAGTTGTTTGTAAAATAAAACTTACAGTACTATAATTTGCATTCAAACTCGAAAGGATACAGAAAGTGACAAATGTGTAAGTATTAAATTTAGTTTTGAGATACTTACTTTGATTATATGATCAAAGTAAACGTGGAGTGAAACATTGCAATCTATTTCCTATAGCATGTATTCTATATTCCCACACACACTACACGTTTATACATCAAATGTTGATATAATCAATATATCACATACACTTAAAAAGAGACTGAAACATTTATCTTTAATATGTGTTGTCCTATAGAAATAATTCATATTATAAATATTTATCTTTAATATTTGCTATCATATAGTGCTAATTTCGATTTTATTATTATTATTATTATTATTATTATTATTATTATTATTATTATTATTATTATTATTATTATTATTATTATTATTATTATTATTATTATTATTATTATTATTATATTTCTTTGTTGTTTACGTGAAATAAACAATTTTGTTATTTTTATTAAATTATATGGTATTATTCTATAATCATTATTTTGATATCATTTAAGTTCAGGTCAAGATGTCACACTGCTGATTCATTTAAGGTTAGTTAAATAGTGTTTATTATAGTAACTATTTGAATCTAATAAGTTTAAAGTAGAATGCTAAGCAAAAATCCCTGATATGCATATTCATATTGATAGTAGTAAATGTTTATTAAAAAAAACTCAGAGATAATTTGTATGATAAGTATTAATGATTATACATTAATAACCCTGAGAATATTTAGTTAATGAATAGATAATACAAAGTTGTATAAGTATCAAATTATTTAATAATAAACCAGCAATCGTTGAAATAGTACATGAATTGTATATTATATTTTAAAAATTTAGTAGTAAAAATTTAAATCCCTGATAACTTATATATTTACATTGATTATTTATTTTGTTTAGGAGATCTGCAGTTGGAGCGTTAATGTGGGCTAGGGTCTTATAAAAGCTCAAACATATGCGAAGTATTTTCGGTACACACAAAACCGGAAGTGCGTTTTCAGTTTCTCTAGCTCTGATTTCTGTTTTAGCTCAATTAACTTCTTATTTAGAGTCTCTTTCAAGAAAAGTTAGATTGAGATGTTACAATACTTAACCTAGATGTAGTTTAAGAGAGTACTCTAATACAGTCATGAATACACCCTTTTCTTCCTAAGCAATGGTAATCTCGCATTCATAGGGCTAAAAGTTTCTTAAAAATACTTTTTATAGATAAATGTTATAAATGTACTTTTTGAATTTTAAAGTGCATACAGTGATTTGTGAACAAAAGTTACTGTCATTATCTTAAATACACTTTGTAATTTTAATAATTTTTATTATTCATTCATCAGACTAGAGATTATTCACTTAATCAATAACATTTTTGTAGTATAATTTTCACTACATCACTTCCAGACAAGAAAGAGGCTAGTTTTTATCCTCTTTCAACAGCTTGTAAAGGGGTATAATAATAAACAAATGTCCAAAAACATGTGAAAAAGATGTATGATAACCAAGAAGCGCTGAACCAGCACGCGTCAGTCATAATTTCTTACATATACTTTTATCATTGTTCAGAAAATATAGATATCCAATTGCTACAGTTTAATTGACGTGTCAAACTTACTGCCTCAACAACGTTGGCACAAACTACTTGATGGAATTATATTATCATTTTTATTAGTCATTCATTAGACTAAATATTTTTCATTTAATGAATAATATTTTGGTAGTACTGTATAATTTTTGTTACACGACGTTCACGCAAGTTAGAAACTGATTTGGTTCAGCATAAAATGTGTATCTTGGGTATCATACATCTTTTTCACTTCTCTTTAGTCATCTGTTTATGGTTACTCTCTGCTGCATGGTGCTAAAAGAGAACAGATACCAATTTCTTTCTTGCGTGAGAGTAATGTAATAAAAATACACTACAGAAATATTATACTTTGACATAGTTTATTTAGTTAGTTATTACATGTTTATTTATGGGTTTTTTTTTTAATTTAAAGTAATCAAGTGCGGTAGATACATTTAGTTACATTTAAGTAGATGAAATGCTGATATAAGACAATTTAATTTTTTTATTAAATTTATTTATTGACATTCACGATTGTGTTCACACATTATGTAGCGCTCCACACACAGCTATACATATTTTATGACACCATATATATATATATATTCTACACGAATAAAGCACAAAAACATTAATTATAAACAACAATTAGCCAAGCGCTGTCGGTACTGTATACCAGAATCATGGCGACATAGGAGAGATGAATATTTGAGGATTTATCCATCAGCTGCAATTGTTCCACGTTTATTTGCAAATGTTAAAGTTCATAAGGAGAATGTTCCATTAAGATTGATGATGGATTTTCAGGGTTGTTATTATCAGAAAGCATCGCAATTGGTTGCAAAATGGTTACAAGATTTGGTGGGTTTTGGCGAATATACAATTAATTCTACATTTCAATTTGTTCAGATTTTGGAGTCTGCCAAAGCGGTTGATGTATGCGAGTTGTATGGATCAGTGGACCGTAATAAATCGATAAGTGTAATTAATAAACTTTTGATAGATTGTAATGTAGATTCTTGTAAAGCCAGATTCATTATGGATGTGTTGGAATGAATTAATGGGGATATTACTGCAAGATATGGAAAGGATCATTATCAAATGAAAAAACGATTGGCCAATGGGGTTAGCAGTGAATGGTATTGTGTGTAGTTTATATGTTTCAGAAATGGAAAAACATATTGTGGAGCCATTTTAAAGGAGTTCTGATTTAATATATAGAAGATATGTGGATGATGTTTTTGTGTATGGTTCAAAAGATGTGATAATGAATATGTTCAATGAATTAAATAAGAGTTCTGGTTTGTCATGGATTATTGAGTTTGAAAATGATGGTATCTTAAAGTATTTAGACGTAAATGTATATAAATGCTGTAATATGTTTGTGTATAAAATGTTTGTTAAACCATTGAATGTAAGAGGTTTTATACATCCGTCATCTAATGTTCCTGTGAATTATAAAATGGCTGGATTAAAATGTTTTTATATCGTAATTTGCATCTTTGTAAATTTGAGGTAGATAGGAAAGATAATATTGATAAATATATGGATGTTTTGATAGGGGTGCGGTATAAAAAGACTATATTGCACAGACAATTGTGTTTGTTTTATCAGAATTTAAACTTCAAACATAAAGTGGATATAAATAATAAAGCAGTCAAAAAGTGGTTTTCTTTAGCTTATGTGCCACCTATAAGTAAGAAATTAAAAAATAATGTCAGTGAAGATTATAATGTAGGATTCCGTTCCCTTTTGTGTTTGAATAGATTAATAAACAATTCAAAGGATAATGTAGAAGAAATGAATAAATATAAAGTGGTTTATTCCATTACTTGCAAAATAATTAATTGCAATGCTATTTATTTCGGGGAAACGAAGGCGAATGTTTTAACGCGATTGCAACAGCATATTTATCAGTACAAAAAATCTAAAAGTGATTTGCAGATTAATTCTGTTTTTTTCAAATCATGAAAGTAATTGTGGCCATTAGTTTTATCCTCAAAATATTACTACTGTGTGCAATGAGTAAAATGATAGGAAAAGGAAGTTGAAAGAGGCTTGGTTTATTGTGAAGTCTAAAAACGTTATTAATCAGCCTAACATTAGTGTTCCACTGAGCATGCACTGGAATATTAATCGTTCAGTTCCAGTATGTCGCCATGATTCTGGTATACAGTACCGAAAGCGCTTGGCTAATTGTTGTTTATAATTAATGTTTTTGTGCTCTGTTTATCACACTTTATTCATTCGTGTAGAATAATTTTCATTATCTGACAGAGTTTATATATATATATTATAACGGGATATATCTTACATTTAAATTTTGGTACTTACATTTTTTTTTTAGATATCTTATAATGAATTAAATGCACAGATGTTCAAAATACACAAATAATAAGTTATTAATCTATTAATAAGTTTTATTTAAATATTGAAATAAAATAAGCTTAAAAAAAATTATAGAATCGAAGCAAAGATTCTAATCTTTAAACAAATATAATAAAAACCTTTTAATCTTAAAAATAACGAAGAGAGTTTTTAACAAAAATAAAATTACAAACAGATCCTTAGGGCAAAATGATCATTAAAAAGATTACTACGAAATAGATAAGAGTGAAGAGATAGAAACAAAAGACTTGCTTTTCCCTCCCAAGAGATATACACAAACCACAGAGGAAAAATCTATTTAACCACAAGACCAATGAACCAATGAAATACATATATGAAATATGTCAGATGGATCCATGCATTCCTAGACAAGATGCTTCAGGACTATAAAAGGAAAAATTCAAAAGAAATTATTAACTAGAAGATTAGAATTTTTGAATTCGTTTGCCGTTGCTGAAAAGAAAAGAAACTTAAGAGTTATTGTCGTCACTGTTACCAAAAATGTAATCTGTTTAATCAAGCTTCCCTCGGACTGCCGGCGAGCTTCCATATCCAAGGATCCCAGGATCTAATCACTGGACCCGTCTTCATAAGGCATCATAAGTCTTCATAAATCGTCATCGTCAGCAAGAAATGACCCTTGCGAAAATTCAGATCTTCATTGAGAAGGAATGAGATGGAGAAAGGAAAGTATAAATTATAAAGAATAAAAATGAACTACAAACTCTCTTTAATTTAAAATCTCCAACTTTATTTTTCTTTAAATATGAACTATAGATTTTCTCTCCTGATCAAATCTGAACTTTATTTTATAAACTTTGCAATTTTAAAAGTCTTATCTAAAATTTAAACATAATCTTTTTAAAATATGTATTATATTTTTTTATTTATGCTTAGTATAAGATCTATTTGTAATAGGGTAGGAGTTTGCAATTGCAAACAGAAATTTAAAGATAAAAGCAAACATGTATCATTATTTGTGCATTATTAGATTTTTAAAATAGGTCGTATATATTATTTGATGTAAAAATAAGTTGAATACAATGTGTGATTTTAAAATAAGTTAAATACCCTAAACTAAATATTTTTTTAATAAATTAAATTATTAAATTGACTTAAATTTAAGTTGGGTGCAGATGGCTGCTTAGACTCGTTTAAGTATATGTTAGTTTAAGGGGGTTTTGATTTTGGACTATTTGTTTGTGATTGTGTCGATGCTGGTGGAGGGATATATAGATGTTTATATCAATTGAATGTGAAGCGTGTTTAGTATACAGGGCAACATGCCCAACTAAATGCATGACCCAAAAGTGTAGTCATTGCATTGCAATGTGCGCAGATGTATTTTCTGTGACATTGATTTCCTTTAGTTCTATGGAAAGGGACTATAAGTTGGTAAAAGTTCTGCTCTCCCTCTATATGTAACCCGTCTCTTTGATGTTTATATACGTTATTCCAGGACGAGGATCACGTCCTTTAAATAATATCATGCTCCAGATGCACATTCCGAACAGCATGGTTTTATGCTAACATCTTCATATTGCATTGATTGCGCCTATATATCAAGAAGTGAGTGTTGGTTTGACTCCGAGCTTGTAGTCTGGAATCAAAGGTTTCAAAAATCTTAAGTGTGTAGTCTAGGTAGCCTATCTGTGCTTAACATTCTAAGATTAAAATTTAAAAAACAACAACAACAACAACAATAATAATAATAATAATAATAATAATAATAATAATAATAATAATAATAATAATAATAATAATAATAATAATAATAATAATAATAATAATAATAATAATAATAATAATAATAATAATAATAATAATAATAATAATAATAATAATAATAATAATAATAATAATGTAATATAAAGCTTTTTTTTAGTAATTTAATTTTCAAATTTGTTGTTATATATAGATAAATAACACATTAGTACCGGCATCGATCTAGTTTCTTTTTTTTAAATCTTTATTAAAAATATAGTTTAATAAATATGTTTTAAACCTCTGCTACTCCTTGAGCTAGTGGCAAGGGCTAACGGTCAATAAAATAAAGGTTGGATCTTTAACTTGAGTATCTGCCTACTATATAATTTTTCCCAGGTTAGAATGGCCTGGTAGCCCTGTACGGCAAATACGGTAAGACTCCACCTCTTCCCCGACCATTATAATATATATGTTTTCTTAAACCCTAGATGATTATGATCAATCACTATTGTATTTGATTTATGTATATATTTCTAGAGAGCTAAATTTATTTAATATATGGATATATATATAACTCTTTCTTTGAACTAATTTAAATAATAAATTATTTTATTTTATTTGTTAAATTTGACTCTTTTTTCTTTTACTTAAGATTATAAAACTTATTTACATCTTGTAGAATGTAATAAATTTATTTTTGATACATGTACACATATAGAACCCTAAATACTGTTTTATTACACGGAGTATTTAATTTAGGCAGGTGCTAAATTGGATTTCCTAATCTCATACCTTAAACCACCTATATTTTGTGCAGATACATTTAAATATTTATATAGAAGATTTATACACTTATGGAGTATTTATACAGCACATAAAATGATATGTATGATATATAATTTATGTTATTATTTTGTCTAAATTCGAACTCGATATTGTGGATATAGTAAAAATTTAATTAGATTAAATGTGGTTTGGATGTAGCAAAATTACCTGTTTCCGTGCGTCTCAAACGTATTTACTCTATGTGCGTATCATCCATCGGCATTCTCTATATACTCGGTCTTCTTATTTACCGTCACAATGTATATAATACGTTAGTATTTAACTTTTAAATATTTAATAAAACCAAAAATAATATCGATAAAAGTCATACAATTCATGAAATATATAAAATATTTTTTTCTTTGTTGGATGTCAATTCATTGAGAAACAAATTTTAAAATGTCATCTTCTTTGTTTGACAATCATGAAATGAAATGTTATGGATAGTTTGTATTTAATTTGTATAATGTAAAAATATTATATGAAAAAAAAATTAATTAAAAAATAAATAAAAGAAGCTATTTTTATCGATAGAGGAAATTATTCACTTAATAGACAAAAATGCAAAAGAGAAACTTTTGAAATTTAGAATAATGTGAAATAGTTTATTCTGGAAATTAATATATTCATTTTAAGTCTGAGTGCAGCAGATAATGTTTATGTGTTACCAATTCAAATCCTTATTCAATTTACTTATTACACAAAGTTTAAGTTATTTTTTTTACTGCGATTTAATTATTTCATATATATATGAGAACAAACCTCAGTATATGAACGATAATGAGCAACACTATTTTTGATTATAAATATATAAAAATATTGTTGTGTTTACAATAAATGAACATTGAAATCCTCTGCAAATGTATATAAAATCAATTACTTTGGCAATTCTATTTTTTTCCAATGTAACTCTATCAGTTATAACTACATAATAATATATACATTCGTTTATGGTCCAAAGGTTTGAATTAAAAATATAATAAAGATCATTATGACCTATTATAATTTCCATAAATTACTGGTTTAAATTTTATAATCAGATTGCCAGTTTTTCATTATACCTCGACAATATCTTCCAGTGATTCGTGTCACTTTCAATTCAGCAAAAGTTAATAAATCTAAGTTAAGTTATTTTTACAGAGAATTTAACCAATCAACTACTATCTATGTTGATAATATGTGTTTGTTATTTTTTTGAAAAAGGACATAAACATTTTAACTATTTTCTTATCAAACTTTACAAAATAAAATTTTAAACGTTTTAATAGTTAATTAATTAATTTTCTGTCCTACATAGCGTAAATTAAATACCTTTCTTATTTTCTTCCAAAAATTTTTTACATAAAAGTGAAGTGGAAACAATTTCTAAACACTTCCATTTACAAGATCACTCAATTGACGATTTAAAAGTGATCATATTTCAGAACAACTTTCCCTCTACAAAAGAAAAAAAAGAAAGTTTTTTTTAATGAATTTAAGACATTATATCCACATGATATAAATATAGACATATGATTACATTCTTCAATTACCTAGTTTTTTTAATACTGTATTTCTCATTCATTAATTATTGCTTATTACTTAATATATTAACAAATAATATACATTTTTGTACCGAAGATTTAATGTGAATGCACAATATATATTTTTTTTTGTAAACACGATTTTTTGTAGTTTTTTTCCATATACATTTTTCTAAAGACATGTACTGTATATAATTTATACATATATATATAATAAATTAATTAATTATTTTTAATCAATTAAAAGTTGTAATTAATAATTTGTAAAGCGCATACCTTAAGTCTATGCGCCTAAAATGCGACAGTAGTGACCTCTAGCCTTTAATCTTGTGTTTAGATTTGTAGAGGTCTCTACTGACGCATTTTAGGCGCATAGTCTTAAGATTATAGCTTTAATCAATTAACTAACTTTTTAATAAATTATCTAACTATTTAAAAGTTTCATTTAAAATTTGGATAAGGAAATCAAGTCTTTTCGGAAGAAAATAAGTAAGGTATTTTTTATTTTCAATATGAAGTGAAAATATTTTATTTAACAATTTTTATAATATTTGATAAGAAATTGATTAAAGCTTTTTCTTTTGCTTTTTGTCTTTTATATTCGTTAATCTTGTGCTAAGATTTGTAGAGGTCCCTACTGTTGCAACTAGGGGCATAGTCTTAAGATTATAGCCTTAATATATGTTACTTATGTAATGAGTACGTAATGAGTTAATGAGTATGCCTATGTGCCTAACAAATTATTAATTACAACTTTAAGTTATTTATCATAATTAATTATCAGTTGATTGGTTAAACTCTCTATAAAATATTATTAACCTACAGGAATATTTTATCAGACCTGCAAATAATTTGTAATGTTTAATTTGTAAAGGAATTTTTTTAGCTGTGTAAAGGAAAGCAGCCAAGTAGTGACTCCAAAAAAACTAATGAAATCTTCAATGCCTGAAAGTTATTTTTAAAATGGAATGAATAAATGTGAACTCTGATATATCTGAATTTGTAGTTGTTAGAATATCTCATAAGATTCTATTACAGTGATGTTGGTTACATGATTGTGATCAGGCGTACTACTCCATCAACTCATATCTTTTTTAAACATTCCAAAAGGTTTAAAACTAATCGATTATCCAGTATATTTCATCATTTCTCCAGTATCCGTTCAGTATCTACATGTTTTTTTTAATATTATAAAGAGCTGTTTAATTTTATCAAGCTGAATATCTCTAGCCAAGTGTAAATAAAGCAATAAGGTAGAAAATATCATTAGGTGGCATATAATTCCATATTGTTATCCAGTAAGTAAAGTATTTCCTCTAGCAATTAAAGCTGTCGTTATTATGATATTGTTTATCATATTCACAATATATAAATAAATAAAGTCTAAACATTGATTGTTATAATTTGAAATATCAATGTCAAAGTTTTACATTAATGATTATCATTTATTAGATTTATTCATATTTTTAGAATGTGTGGTGGATGGAAATTTTTAAATATATTTTAAAAAGTTATTATACAGTGGGGTAAAAGATGAAATTGAATTATTCCTCTATTTATGTTTAATTAAAAATCATATATACTATGAAGTATAGTTATATGCATAAAGGAATGTTATAATAATCTATAGAGCAGGGATTCTCACCACAGTGCCGCTGCACTTTAGTGTGCCGCGTGATTCTTGAAGTGTGCCGCCATACATAAACGATGTCAGAAAAGTTTGCAATGCGCATGACTATTACAGCTTTAGCTATTGGCTTATAATACTATATATTGTTTAGTCTACAAGTCAACAGATTGAAATGTGCATATGGCAACTTATATAATTGCATTCGCAGGTATAATATCACAATATTGTGTTGTCAAACATAATTAAAACGGATTCAGAGGTAATATATAATATGCAGTTTTGAATACATTTTTAACAAATCCATTTCTGTTTTAAAAAAATCTTCTAAAATTGATAAATGGATAAAAAAAAGAAAACTTAACGACAACGGTAATGATGATATTAGCGATCACGTTAACGAGCCCAAACCCAGTACAAGTAAAAATATTTCCTCTGGCAAAAAATGTAATGTTCATGGTAAATATTATGATGACTTCCTAAAATTTGGATTTACTTATACAACTGAAAATGATCAAATTATTCTGTGCGGTATGTGGTTGTAAATTAGCAAACAGTGCTGTCACTTGCTGACTACTCATCCTTGGCTTGCATCAAAAGAAAAAAGCTATTTTCAAAATTCGTTATCCGTAAGTACAGAACAAGTAAAGTTTTTTGAAAAGCAATTTAGTGTATCTGAAAAAGCTCATATAGCCTCTTCTGAAGTGTCTGAATTAATTGCTCTTAAATTAAAACCACATAATTTAGCTGAATAAATTATATTACCTGCTTGTCGTAAAATGACACAATTCATTGCAGAATTATAGATTTGTCTCGAAATATTGAAGAAAATATTATCAAAATTCTTGCAAATTCAAATTTTGCTCTTCAAATTGATGATACAACTGATATTATGGGAAAAGCTCACTTAATTGCATTCCTTTGATTCATTCACAAAAATAATATAATTAATCAATTTCTGTGTTGTCGTGAATTATCTGATTTTACAACAGCAAAACATATTTTCGATGAAATTAATTCGTATTTACAAGAAATTGAAATTTCGTGGGATTCATGCATTGGTATTTGCACAGATGGAGCTCCCGCTATGACTGGATCTAAAAAAGGATTTGTAGCACATGTAAAAAAACATAATGCAGATATTGTAATTACCCACTGTTTTTACCATCAGAAATAAAAATAGTACTGGAGCAATGTGTTAAAATGATTAATTATATAAAATCAAGACCATTAAAAAATCGCCTATTAAATCAATTATGCCAGGCTATGGATTCGAAATACGAATCGTTGTTACGGCATACAGAAGTTAGATGGTTGTCCAGAGGGAGAGTTTTATCTCCTATGCTTCAATTAAAAAACGAGATAAAGATATTTTTGAACAAGATAATAATCAAGATTTCGGTTGATTTGTTGGTTGATAAAATATGGTGTGCCAAGCTGGCTTACTTATCTGATATTTTTGTTATTTTTAATAACATTAATACAAGTATGCAAGGACCGAAAGAAAATATTTTAAACTCAACCGATAAATTGTTGGAATTTTTTTAAAAAAATTACTTTATGGAAGAATAAAGCATAAGAAGGTAATTTAGAAAAGTTTGAGTCAGTTCCAAAGGACTGTTATAAAATAATTGATAAAATAGTAATTGATCATTTGGCAATATTAGAGCAGAGGATTTTTTATTACTTTCCAAATTTAAAAATAGACAAATTTGATTTGATTCGAAATCCATTTGTAATAAACAATACCTTTACGTATGATTTAACTTTGCAAGAAGGGGAATAATAATCGAGATTTTAATCATTCACAAAAATCAATTAATTCATTTTGGATTAATCTTTCATTCGATTATCCAACAATATCAAAAAAAAAAACAAAAGCTTTAAATGTATAATTACAATTTTCCACATCTTGTTTGTGCGAATTCGGATTTTCGGCTTTGACAAATATTAAAACGAAAAAAAGATCCAGACTTCTAAATCTGGATCACGAAATGCGACTGACGTTACTCTTTTTACGCCCAAATATAAAAGAAACTATAACCAAGCTCAAATTTCGCATTACACGTAATATGTGTCAATAAATAATCGTTTTGTTAACTTTGTAATGAAATTTCATTTTATATTACATTGAAAATTATTATCCTATGCGGTTTCTACAAAATATGTGATAGGTACATCAATCATTTAAACAAGTGAAAATATTTTAAATTTATCATATTGTTAAGTTAGTGTGCCGCCAAATTTTTTTTGTTATTAAAAGTATGCAGCGACAAGACAAAGATTGAGAAATACTGCTATAGAGTAATAAATGATTACTAACAGTTAGTTTCAGGTCCCCTATAAAAGGTGGAATTAAAAAAGGATTATGAAGCTTCACGGTAATATTTTGAAGTCAAACTGAGAGTAATCTCATCGCCTTTAAGTGTTGTTATCAAAATGAAGAAAACGTTTAGTTTCCTAGCAGCGACAAGATTTTAACTGACATCGTTGTGAAAACAAGGATGGCAGAGAACGTTTCAAGTCAAGTGCAAAATAGAGGGGAAATGCAAATCAAGAAAACAGCAGTATAAATAAACAACTGGCGGAAGAAGAGAATCCAGTTAACAAAGAAATCACCTCAGGTGATTTGGACTATATGTCACCAAAAATATCACAAGGGAAAGAGGAAGTGAATGTAGTTGAAAACTTTGAAAAGTTTAAAATTGAAAATAACGTTATCTAAAAAGCGAAACCGATTAATAAGAACAAATCTATAAAATCTACATTTGAAACTAATGAGAGAAGTAAGTTAAACAAATTATTTAATGTTAATAACCAAGAATTCAAGTATGAAGAGGCATTACAATCAAAAATGAAAATCTACACAAATGCAGTAAAAACTGGTGGGAATAGAAGTATGTGGTAAATAACGTTATGCAAGAGGATTATGATAATATATTGGATTTAATGGATGAGGAAGATGAACAATCAACTGTTTTACCGAAATCATTCAATGAATAACTTTTAATAAGGATTGAGAAATTTAAGGAATAAAAGCGAACGATTCTTTTATCAAGAACATAATCACAGACAAATTCAATTGACTCGCTGGATGCCAGACACTCCAGCTAGAAATATATCTGTAACATTAATGGAATCTTGCTGTAATATTTGCAGGCATGGGTCTGCACTCCTTATTTCTTTCTCAGGGGTCGATGGTGGTGGTCGTTGGGGGTCTGGTTTATGGGTGCGGACTGTTGACAATTATTGCCGCTACCCGGAAAGTCTACCGGGAGGGTACAGGGTCAAAGTTTCCAGCGCCATTTCCACTCCCATGGGTTGCGCCCCTTGGTGGATTGTTTTCGAGCAGTGCAGATCTGTGCTCTCACTCGTTAAACTCTTTTATAGTTATAATTGTTATCGAGCGTATATACTTTTGTAAACCTAGTCTATAATTGTTTCACCTTATAATATTAAACAATGTATTTACATCATGTAGCGAGTGATCAGTCACCTGCATTTTTCTTTAATAAAAAAAAAAAAAAACAATCATTGATGTATTTATCTTAAGTAAATATTGTTATGAAAGTAGAAATTTTGTTAGATATTAAACCAAGTGTGATAATTTGCTATTAAATAATACCTAATAAATAATTAAGTTGTGTGTACAAGATTCTTTTCCTACTGAAGAGTTTAAGTTCACCATAGTGCTTACTTTTACTTTGCAAATTTTTTTATTCGTATATTTTAAATATATGTTATGAAATCAAAATTGCAATTCTATGTAAAAAAAAATATTAAATGACTACATTATTTTACAGAATAATTGGCAGTTACTGGATTTTGTCTTTAAATCCCTGTATTATTTAGGCAACTCTAACTACAATATTCTTATATGTCTTTAAAGAATTCTATGTGCAGATTAAAAGCCTATGAATATTTTAGTGTTTAATAGTTGTTGAGAAATGTCTAGCCGCTCCTAAAATATAATCATTTTTAGTAATATATTTTATTGAGCCTATTTTTATGCTACTATAATTTCAGTGTGGAGCATATTAGCATATAATATGTGCCCAATCTCAATCTATAAGTATTTATATAAGGTTACAGCCTTAGTAAATATTACTTAATAATGACTTTTTTAAATTCTTGTTATCTATAAAATAATTATTTTAGGATTGATACATTTAATTCTTTATTTAATTTTGTTTTCATCTAAATAAAGTTTATTATATGTATTTATTTTTATTAAACGTAAGTGAGCGTGCATTTCGGTTTGGAGAACCAGATTCTTAGTACTCATGGATTTCCTGGGTATTTAACATTCTCTTTGGCCAACGTTAGAAATGTTTCTACCAATTTATCATAAACAAAAACGAAAAGGGTAACAACAAGTTATATCAGTGGTAATAAATTTTTGTGTCGTCAAAACATCATTCAAAACAGTCTACAGAAGTCGCAGACCAAAACCAACATTTTAATGACATTAAAAATATTATTTTCAACAACTTTTGTCCATACGTATTGCTTCTATATAAATATGTGCATTAAAATCATCAATGAATACGCTTTTTATTTGTCTTAATGAAAATACACAAACGATTTCCTTCTTTGGCTTGTCAAATCTAATATTTCAGCTCACGTGCTTAAGTAATAGATACATATACCACTATGAAGTTATTTAATAGTTTTAGTTTTTCATTGATATCCCTCTAACTAACAAGAAATGACAATATAAAATACTCCAGAAATTTCAATACTCTTTAAAGTTCTTTAATTTAATTTTTTTTTAAAAAAAAAAAAAGATCTATAAACATTGGAGTAAACCCAACATCCTGATTTGCAAAAAAAAGTTTCTGTAACAGAGTATATTTATGTATAAGCACTGTTCTGGTTTCTGACTAAAGAATTGTTTCAATCAAAGTGCATGCATATCTAAAAATATAAAATACCTTTATCATTATTAGCACCATCTTCTAGATATATGAACTGGTTTTATTGTGCAATACATGCCATTTTATTTGTTTCCATATTTATAAGAGACAGTTGTATGTTTAGACAGAATCAGTTCAACAAACTTCATTATTACTTGGACTTTTTTATTCCATCGGTCTTAGATATTTTAATAAATTGCTTTAATAAAAATATAATCAAAAGGGTTGTGAGGGCAATTAAAAAAAAAATATGGTGGCACATATATACATCCCACACTACAGTCAATGCAGCAGACTGATTACTGGCAAGAGAGTCTCGTAATAAATATTCCCATATCAATCTAAGTGGTTTCATAGCTTAAGGTAAACAAATAAGAGAAAAGATAGGTAATGTAAAAAAAAAAAAAAAACTGGTTGTATCAGAAATAGTATTTACTGTTTGATAATATCATATATTAAAAATAACACGAGATTAATATTGTCTTATTTATTTATCTATCTATCCATATATCTATCTATCTATCTATCTGTTTGTCTATCTATACATCTATTTATTTATCCATCCATTTATCTATCAATCTGTCTTTAAATATGTCTTTCTATCCATATACATCCATCTATAACTCTATTTACCTCTATCAGAATTACAGAAATATAATTAATAAATCAACTTATTATAATAATAATAAAAATCTCTAAAAAGATATAAAATTATATATTTTTTACTTGTTTTTTTTCTTTACTCGCGAAATAAAATAAAAATTGAACACTATTTTACCCGATTCTTATAACGCATTAATATTATAAATATCTGCGTTATAATATATATATATAGCTTATTTTACACGTTTTAACTATTTTGTTGAGAACGATTTGTTTAATTATTAATGTCTTTTAATTTTTACAGTAATTGAACCAGAAATCGTCTTTCATGAATAATTAATTCATAACGCCTTAAAAGATTTTATATTTTTATTATAAAATATAAAGAAAAAACATTATGATAAAAATAATTTTAAACTTAAGACAGTGACAAGCAAACAATAAAAATTATTTTTTTTTTAAGTTTAACACAGAATTATTTAATAAAGAAGTTTATAGCAACTATATAAATATATATAAACAATACATATATATTTACATACATTATTTACAATTTTTAGGATTTTTTTTATTCAAAACATTTATTATTACTTATTAGTTACATTGGAACTTTCAAGATAATTGTTATAATTATATGCAGTAATGAACTATTAGTATAATTACTCATGAATTAAATCGCCCAGAGTAAACATTCAACCATGCAAATATAAGTATCTTAACGTGCTAATAATACAAATAAGTTCTTAGGAGCAAAATTTGTCTAAGGTCATTCTTCAAAATAACTTTTAGAACTATGTTTTAAAGGAATTGTTCAAAATTATTAGACGATGTCTTTATTACTATGTTCTTGCAATTTTATTAATGTCTATTAGCTCCCATGTATACTTTCGCATTGTTTGCTAGGCAATCCGAAAGTTTCTTTCTTTTATTGCTTTAATTTTCCTGATAAATACTATTAGAAGGTCCGTGTTAGCCAAGTACTATATAATAGGATGGTGGCACTTCTTATTTCTCGAAAATTGCCCGAACCAACACTCTGAATTAATGTCATCATCAATGGGTCTTTCCTTCTGAAAATTTGAATGTTTTGCAGTCATTCAATTTAATATATCTGTTAAAAATGGGTCCACTAATCTCTTATTCGATATTACATAAAGAACACTTATCATCAATCGACTTGTAACCTCTGTTTTTTACCAAAAAGCTACCTGTGGAAAGCACCTCAAGCTTGATCTTAACCAAAAAAATCAAAGTATTTTGGCTCCAGGTACCACCATTTAAATTTTTTTAAGAGACCAAATATGGTTATATTAAGAGTTGAACTTATTGGCACGATTGAATCATAAATAAGGTTATAAGCCTCTTAGTATCTAATTTTAGTGGGTTTGACCTGATTTGGTACTAAATTCATTTTCGTAATTTCAGTTAATAAATCAAAGAGCCAACAATTCCCTCTAGGATGAGGAGTAGCCTCATTTTCACTCCTGCCAGGCAAGACACCAAAGTTATTCTTAACTAAGGTTTCAACACCAAACGTAATGATTCCTCTAGACATACTCATATTAATACTATAATATTAATTAATCTTAGGAATTTATTTTCATATCTGTAAGGTTTTAGATCTATACAATTAATTAGCGTCATAGGAATTCATTTCCATATAAGGTAATTTATAAAGTCTATTCCATTAATTAATATATACATGTGACTATGTTTATTTAAACCACGTTTAATTTAAACATTTTTTTCAACAATTTATTTATCAGCATTCTTATGTTTAAAATATTTAGTATTTTTCAGGAAACATTTCAATATATAATTAATAATTACAAGCAAAATACCATTATCACAAATTTTAAATAAGCATATATATATATATTATCTTGTTTCTTGGTTTATCATTGTATTATCTGTAATTTTTGGTATGAAAAGTAATCCTATAATTATTGTTTTTAATGTTATGATTTTTGACATCAGAAGAATATCTAAATCACAAAGTAATTTAATAATTTGTTCATGTTATTTAATATAATATAAATTGTTTGAATGCATCCTCTATCGGTTCATAAAATTTATTATATTACAATCTGAGAGGTTTTTATACATTTTGAGTTGTTTGAATATATTCTTCCTTTTCCTTTTATATTACAATAAAAAAATTAATGGCATTGAATGTAAAAAATATATTGTCTAACCGGTACTTGGGTATTATTCCTGCAACCTAGGAAAGATATGATGACTCTTTACATACGCGATAAAGGCATAATGTTGCGAACATTAAATAAACCCTTGCGATTTGAGTTTTTTACCTCGTCAAAAAACGTGTTTTTGAACGTGCACAAAACGTGCTTTGAAACGTGTTAACCGAAACTATTATATAGGTGCTTTTTTGGACATTTTGGGTTTTTTTTCTGATTCAAAAGTTTGTTGTTTGTACATTTTAAACTTACCATTTGTTATTATTGTGAATTTGATTTAACATTTTTAATTTCAACTGCATTATTTACTTCTGTGCTTTTTTCCCAATTTCAACTTAATTATTGACTGACTTGCGTTTTTGAATCTTTGAATTAAAAGTTTATTATTTAATTGTAATTGAATGAAGATGTTGACTTTGTTATTTGTTTATTCCAAAAATTAGATTGTCTGTCAGAATTCCATTTAGAGCATGTACTGAGCAATCACTTGTTCCACAAATCTTTCGGAGAAGGAATAAGGACGGTGGGAGGGGGGTGCTACTGACAATCGCCATTTTGTATGCAAGAATCGTCTGCATAAGTATATATTTCGTAGAATATTTTTTTCTTTTTTACTTTTATAAAAATATATTTATGTTGGCTTTTTTTTTTTACGACCACGTATTATTTTTTTTTAAATTGATCGAATTAAGTACGCATCTAAAGTTAGTTTGTGTCCTGTACAATTTGTAAAAGTACTTGTATATCTCATATAATTTTTATTTTTATTTTTGTAAAACTATTGAGTATTATTTCTGCAACCAAGGAAAGATAGAAGGACTTATTTGTTTATTCGAAAAATTAGATTGCCTGGCAGTATTCCATTTAGAGCATGTACTGGTCAATCACTTGTTCGACAACTTTTTCGGAGAAGGAGGAAGAACAGTGGTGGGGGGTGCTACTGACCATTGCCATTTTGTATGCAAGAATCGTCTGAGTAAGTACATATTTCATAGAATATATTTACTTTTATAAATATATTTATGTTGGCTTTTTTTTCCTCCTGCAACACGGTCCATATATTTTTTTGTTGAAATTGTTCAAATTAAAAGTGTCAAAAGTTAGCTTGCGTCCGTGTAGAATTCATAAATATGTGTTTATCTCATGTAATATTTTTAATTTTTTTTTGTCTTTGTAAAACTGTATTGAGTATTATTTCTGCAACCAAGGAAAAATAGGATGACTTTTCACATTCGTATCAAAGCATTGCTAACTTTCTAATGTTTTTCTAATGTTTGATGTTGCCAAAATAACAACATTAAAAAGTTAGCAATGTATTGATATGAATGTGAAAAGTCATCCTATCTTTTCTTGGTTGCAGAAATAATACCGGAGAACCATCTAACCAATATATATTTGGTATGCATTTCTCTAACTAAAATGGCTTTTACTATTTTCTGATAATCATAAAGTTCAGGAGTTGAAAATTATATGTTCAAGCTTAAAAAGAAATTCTTCCAAGTTGGACTCTAAGAAAACATTTTTTTTCTTTTTTCTAATGCATACCTTTGCTTCATTAATATATAACATCCAGTGAGCATATTGTAAGTCCTGTAGAGATTGAAATATTCTGCGAAAATATAGGAAATAAATCTCAAAATGTTGTGATTATATGTAGCTTGGAAAATGGACGCTAAATAAGTGGAACTTTTAAAATAAGAATGTCTACTTGGTTTAACATACCTGAAACATTATGATGTATCCAATTTACCCATGAAATTAGATTATTTTCGGGTACTTTTGAATTAATCTATTACTTTGTAATTTTTCCCCGAAACATTTATGGCTTTTCTTTTATAATAAGGATCAAAGAACATAGCTAATAGTACTACGAAAGCAATATTACCTTTATTATTAGAAAGAGACTATACTTTTCCATCAATTTCTACAGCAGTCAATATTCAATATCATTAATAAACGACAAAAGTGTAATGTTTTAGAATTCAATAGGGAACATAACTATAAATTTTCTAAATTATGATGAAATGAAGCATGATCAGTCTTCGTGACGATTTTATTGAATGGCTAAAACAAACAGCATAAGAATGATTGACGTAATATTTTAATTTTTATTTCTTTGTAGCTCAAAAAGAGCGCAGCATTATTTTAAAATCTTTTTAGGATAAAACAACGGATTTAAATTCTCAGCTGAGAAAAAATGCATAATTTTTGGTTTCAGATTTCTGTCAGGATTTGAAGTTTTATTTTTATTTTTTGATGATAGCGCAGCATGGACATTACTTACCCAATATTTATGAACACACCTGGGTCTCATTTTACGCGCGATAGATAGGTTCCTCAGAAAACACGCACAAACGAAATCGTGCAAAAATAGACGTACCTTTCCTTGAAAAAGGGGGGATATGGACTGTGATTTTTCAAAACTCGCGTAAAAGCAAAGCACCAACGTAAAATTTACTTTAAAATTCGCGCAAAAAAAAAAATAAGGAAATAAAATATGACTAATAAAAAATTTCAAATTTGAAAAAAATTGATATAAGACAAACTTTTTTTAACTATAATATTTAATTTTATTCAAAACAATATATTTTTATGCATAATTTACAGTAATTTATATTTTAATTATTATGCTATTTGCGAAGTTCGTTTGCAAACTGATAAAAAAATCAGATTCTTCATAAGATGAAATACAACTAGCGCCAACGTCACTCTCATGTTGTGTTAATTAATGGTTTTCAGGTGACAACGTAATTAGTAATTAATCTAACAACTAAAAATTAAATTCTTATTTTTGTCTTTAATTTTCAATTTTAATTGTGCTCACTGCTATTACTCATCTTTTAAAAATAAACTTGCAGGACACTAAATGATTAATAATTGATTAAACGTTCTTTTTTAAAAAGCAAAAACAGAATGTGATTTAAAATGCAAAATTAACAAGCACAATGTTTGAACAAATTTACATTAAAATGTGGAAATCATGATTTTAATTTCATTATTGCATAAAATCTTACTATTATAAAGCACTGACAATATTGAAATTACTAAGTTGAAAATCGAATTTCAATAATGTGCTATTACTTTCAATATAACGTGAGTGCGCGAAATTTATTATTTAAGTAATAGCGCAATATCGGAGTTCGACTTCCGATGAAACACGAATCACGTAACTTCAAAATCGTGTTAAATAAGTCAGCATAAAAAGAGATCCAGATGTAAATGTACATCTTATTATTTTTATCTAAAAAATAAAGATGGGGGGGGGATTGTTCAAATTCTCAACTCCTGGCAATTGGTGAGTTTAGTGAATATAGCTTTCTGGTAATGTGATATTAGAGCTGCTACATTGACAATGACTCTTGGAATGATGTGGAAGTGACTCTTAAATCGATGATTGATTTGATAACGACTCTTGGAAGTGACTTAAATCGGCGATTGACATTGATAATGACTCTTGGAAGCGACTCTTAAATCGACAATCGATCGACGTTGATAATAAAAAATAGTAGCACATAATATAATGGAATTCATTCATCTATCAATCCTCCAACGACTTTGTTACATCACCAAAATGATGTCAACATGACTTTTTCTCAAAAAAAAAAAAAAACAATGTCGCAGCTCAATTCTAAAAAATAGTAACACATAATACAATGGAATTCAAAGAAACATTGAAAGATTTTTAACAAAAATGTAGTATATATTTAGTAGATGATTATTGAAAAATCAAGGTAATGTTGTACATTTTTTTTTTAAAAAAAGGACGCACCCAATGACTTTGTGATGTCACCAAAATGATGTCAACATGACTTTTCCTCAAAAAACCAAAAAAAAAAAAAAACAATGTCGCAGGGTAATATTGTACAAAATGTTTTTTAAAAAAACTAGTAAATTTATAAATTTCCAGAAAAAAACAGAAAATGCGATGCCATAGTCGGTTTAAGATATTTCAATAATATGGAAGATTTTTAGCAATAAATAAAAGGTAGAATATATTCAGTACATGATTATTGAGAAATCAAGGTAATATTGTAGTGAAATGCAAACAAATATTGGACCAAATTTAAACAAAAATAAATACGAAATTTTTTAAAAAATAAATGCAGCTTAAACTTAATTTTTTTTTTTAAAATGACGCATTTACAAAAAAAAAAAACAGCAAAGGTGACACCATTAAGTACGATTTGAATATTGCAAATATTTTTAACTGAAAATGTAGAATATATTCAGTACATGGTGATTAAGAAATCAAGGTGATATTGTAGTGAAATTGGAATGGAATTCAAAGAAATATTGCAAGATTTTAAACAAAAAATATAGTATATACTGTACAAAATGTAAAAAAAGCAATACAAGTAAATCTAAAAATCACCAAAAAAAACAGTCATTATTGGTAAAAAATTATAATTAAAAAATGGAGGAGAAACCATAAAATAACCTTAATTTTTAAGTAAATTTACCAAATTCGGACAAATTGTGCATTAAATGCACATGAAATGCCTAAATATTGTGGAAATTTCTAAGTCATACTGAATTTTTTAAAAACAAAACATTTTGATTTTCAAAACAAGCGTAATGCCATTGCCATTTTTAATTTTTAATTGAAAAACCTACCAAACAATATCAAACTACCTTAATTTTAACTACTTTTTATACAAATGGAATAACTACATTTTTGTGATACCTACCATGAAAAATTGAACAGGGAAATCCAGTTATTCGAACGCCTTCTACATAGGCCCAAAATGTACACCTGCTAACATGTTTGGTGCATGGTTGAAAAGAAAGCAGGGATTTTGATATTTTACATAATATTTTATTTTTTTTTAAAAAATTAAAACAAGTGAAATACATAGTCTATTACAAAATTATTCTGGGGAAAATGTTTCCCTCATATCTTTTAATATTGCAGGGAAAATGTCCTCATTTTTGTGAATTCTCCCCACCACATAAACTCTGCTAGGTATGAGTCAAGGTGTTGTCTTGACATTCCACATTTGGTAGAACTCCACAGTCTGTCAATACTTTGGGTTGTGCACTCCAGTGTCCGGATTTATGAAATTATAGGTGTGATTTACTTGGAAGTGATCATAACCAGCTTCACATAATTCTTCTGTTTTATAAGCCTTCCAACAATCTGAATATATTGTTGAACCATTTCAACATTCCTTTGAATGGCTTCCATTAGAGTGTTAACTGTCCAATCTTCAATTTGGATAATGAAGCATTTGTCTGTTTCCCCGATATAATCCACCAAACATCCATTGTTCGGGGAGTATTCGGCCTGCGTGATTTTTCCTTCTAGAAAATAAGCTTTCATTTATTTCCACTATTTTGTTTGGTCCTCTAATCTTTCAGTGTATATGATTTAACATAGCCATTGTGCAGATCTCTCTCATATAATTGTTCCAATCAATGATTGTTTTGCTTGCCAAACCAAGCTCACGTTCTCTCCTTTTGATCAATGTTAATTTCTGTGACCAGCTATAAATAAACCATAATGCAGTTAGAATAGGAATTTGGGGGCCTACCAGCCATGTCTGCTTCCTTATACAAATTTTTATCGCATCCTCAGACATTGCAACACCATTGTTTGTCTGATGTATGAATGTACAATGCCATATTATGCCCATTTGGACAGACTTTCACCGATGGCAGTATGCCTTGTTCTTGGAGGTAATTTCCATAGATTCATCATTTAAAAAACCTCACAGAAATCTCAATAAAAAGCAAAATTCACAGAAATCTAATCAAAAAGCTCTCAGAAAGCACAGAACAATCAGAATTCTCACAGAAATCTCAATAAAAATAAAAATGCACAGAAATCTCAATCAAAAATCTCTCAGAAATCACAGAACAATCTCTCAGAATTCTCACAGAAATCTCAATAAAAAGCAAAAACACACAGAAATATCAATCAAAAATCTCTCAGAAAGCACAGAACAATCTGATGTGACATTAACACAAAAGATAGCACTGATAAGTAAAGACACATTTTGACACCTCTCTCTCAGATTATACAATCATGAGTGCAATTGGTCATTCCATCATCGCTTGTTGAGGTTTTCACACTTCTGTTATGGATTACTTTTTCACACTTTTGTTACAGATTATGTTCCAAGAGTCATTGTGGATGTGACAAGTCTTCCATGAATGAAATTCATGTTTTGACACATGTGTGGATGTGACAAGTCTTCCATCATCGAAATTCACATTTTGAGACATGTTTTCTTTCAATTGTGCATGCCGATAATAATTCCAAGAGTCGTTGTGGATGTAAGAGTCATTCCAAGAGTTGTTATCAATGTCGATCATCGATTTAAGAGTCACTTCCAAGAGTTGTTATCAACATCGATCTTCGATTTAAGAGTCGCTTCCAAGAGTTGATTTAAAAGTCACTTCCACATCATTCCAAGAGTCATTGTCAATGTTGCAGCTCTAATACCACAGTACCAGTTTTCTTTATCATTATCCCTTTTCTGAAGTTTCCTAATTCAGAAGGACTTAATCTTACTGTAAAATATTTAAACACTATTTGATTTCATCTATCTATTTTACTTGTAATAACTTAATTTAAATATTAAGCTAAAATTGATTAAATAGATTTTATAATAGTCGCAGTCTTAAGGAATGTCTTAAGACATTATTTGTTTAATAGTTGTGTTGTTTGTTGAGTCGTGAATTTAATACTTTTCACATTATAATATATAGAGAGTGAAGTTACCAACTATACAAGATGTTGTTCCCCCTTCCCCTTAATAATATCTCACATTTTGCTATCATGCTTTTATTATATGACAAAAGTACTGTTTATTGCGCTGTAAGTATATAATACAGTACTTATCAACATACATATATGTATAAAATGTAATGGCAATCACCCTTTTAAACAATGGTAATTGATCAAGTTAACAATAAAATTATATTCACAAATTAAATATTAGTCTAGGGGAATTATGAACATATAATGGGTGACTATGTAAGACCATGTAGAGAAGTGACTATACACCTGGGTCTCATTTTATGCGATAGATAGGTTTCTCAGAAAACACACACAAACGAAATCATGCAAAAATAGATGTAACTTACCTTGAAAAAGGGTGGATATGTGATTCACATAAAAGCAAAGCACCAATGTAAAACTTACTTTAAAATTCGCGCAAAAAAAAAAAAATAAGGAAATAAAATATGACTAATAAAAAATTTCAAATTTGAAAAAAATTGATACAAGACAAACTTTTTTTAACTATAATATTTAATTTTATTCAAAATAATATATTTTTATGCATAATTTACAGTACAGTAATTTACATTTTTATACACATTTTAATTATTATCGCTATTTGCTGATAAACAGTTTCGTTTGCAAACTGGTAAAAAAAAGATTCTTCACAAGAGGAAATACAACTAGTGCCAATTTCACTCTCATATTGTGTTAATGGTTTTCTGTTGACAACGTAATTAGTAATTAATCTTTGAGATGATGATTTTATTAATTGTTTATGAACTTAGACTTATGATAATAAAAAGACATTTATTTACCACTGCTGGGAAAAATTTAATTACAACTAACAACTAAAAATTAAAATCTTATTTTTGTCTTTAATTTTTTAATTTTCAATTCTGTTTAAAAATCAAATTTTATTTTACATCACATTAATTTCAAGTCGCCATAAGTAATTTTTAAATTGTTAATTACAATTAAAAATCAGATTTTAATTTTTAATTGTCAAATTTAATTGTGCCCACTGCTATTACTCACCTTTTAAAAATAAACTTGCGGACACTAAATGATTAATAATTGATTACGTTCTCTTTTAAAAAGCAAAAACAGAATGTAATTTAAAATGCAAAATTAACACGCACAATGTTTGAACAAATTTACATTATAATCTTGTAAAATTTAATGTGTGTATACATAAATGTGAAAATCATGATTTTAATTTCATTATTGCATAAAATCTTACCATTATAAAGCACTGAAAATATTGAAATTACTAAGATGAAAGTCGAATTCCAATAATGTGCTATTACTTTCAATATAAAGTAAGTGCGTGAAATTTATTATTTAAAGTAATAGCGCATTATCGGAGTTCAACTTCCAGTGAAACATGAATCGCGTAACTTCAAAATCATGTTAAATAAGTCCGCGTGAAAAGAGACCCAGGTGTACAGTTTTATTTCAGTAATTAACTAATTTATGATATTCATGGATAATAATCAGACTGAACACACATAAAAACAAGACTTTAAGCAGATTAAATCATATTTCCTAATCGTTAGCCTCTCCAACCTAATAATATTGCTAAATGACAAAATACATCATCTACTTAAAATTCGGATTAGAAATAAACAAGCAACAAAAATCATTAACAATAACAATAATTTTAATTAACAAACAGAATGAGAATAATATCTTTAAAAATTGTATTTACATCTAAGATGGTATGAAGAGCATGTGGGATAGGAAAAAATCTTTGTTGATTCATAATACTTCTTAAAAAAGTTATATGTTAAGTTCATTCAATTATCAATTTATGTACTTTTGAGTGTAGACATATGACCATAAACATCTACAAGTAATTTCAATATTTTAATTTCTCATGTTTTGTAGTGATTATCATCACAGTTTATTTTCATGATGTTTTTTTCATCATTGTGAGTATCAAAATTATGCAACCTTATAACTAAAACATTATTTCCATTTGACAATTAATTAGAAAGCAAGTTTTCTTATATCAAGTATCACACATTTTCCTAATCAGAAAGTAATTAATAGACTGCAGAATCAAAGTTAATTTTTAAGGCATTTATTTAATTAAAGGTCCATAATAAGCTACACTACTGGAAATATCAGAGGAGAGGGACTCTGGAATTTCACCCCAAAAACTGCATTATCAACATAAAAAACAATCAGTAAACTTTTCTTGACTTCCATTTTGTAATTGACACGTGAAGTAGTGATAATTCCATCCTTCTGTTTAAATCAGACAATCTAAAAATTTCGAATTCTTTTCCATAGCAACTTGGTATTACTAATAGTTGATTTTATTTTAAAGTAAAAAATTGTAATAAAATTTTAATTTTTACAATTATTATTATTATTTTAAACTATTTTATTATTTATTGACACATGATTTTTTATATTTTAGAATACATAATAAATATGCACATACATTTACTAACAAGCCAGGCATGTAAATCAGTCTTGAGGTTACAATATATATATATATATGTTCAACAGATGGCGTTTTACCAAAACCACCAAACAAGTGTAAAATTTTTTGTTTACATATACGAAAAAGGAGTCAGAATTAACTACCTCTTTCATTTGCTCACCCCCAGATCAGCTGATTTCAAGCTGGTTTGCTCTCATCAGTGAGGGATAGAGTATAGAAACTAGATCTAAACACTGACTCTCAAGTGTTTATGCAAAACGTTTCTATCAGTTTGCAAGCGTGAATTTTTCAGACTGGTAAAGTCTTCAAACTCAGCCTAGCAAGCCAGATATTTATATGGCTCTGATCTCAGTTCAGTATCATGAAATAATCAAAGTCTCTGCAATATATATCATTGCAAGAAAACTTTAAAGGTACATTTATGAAAAACAAAAACAAGTTATTCACTTAACTTGCTATCACTTGTTATTTATGTTCAACAGATGGCGTTTTACCAAAACCACCAAACAAGTGTAAAATTTTTTGTTTACATATACGAAAAAGGAGTCAGAATTAACTACCTCTTTCATTTGCTCACCCCCAGATCAGCTGATTTCAAGCTGGTTTGCTCTCATCAGTGAGGGATAGAGTATAGAAACTAGATCTAAACACTGACTCTCAAGTGTTTATGCAAAACGTTTCTATCAGTTTGCAAGCGTGAATTTTTCAGACCGGTATAAGTCTTCAAACTCAGCCTAGCAAGCCAGATATTTATATGGGTCTGATCTCAGTTCAGTATCACCACATAATCAAAGTCTCTGCAATATATATCATTGCAAGAAAACTTTAAAGGTACATTTATGAAAAACAAAAACAAGTTATTCACGTAACTTGCTATCACTTGTTATTTATGTTCAACAGATGGCGTTTTACCAAAACCACCAAACAAGTGTAAAATTTGTTTACATAAACGAAAAAAGAGTCAGAATTAACTACCTCTTTCATTTGCTCACCCCCAGATCAGCTGATTTCAAGCTGGTTTGCTCTCATCAGTGAGGGATAGAGTATAGAAACTAGATCTAAACACTGACTCTCAAGTGTTTATGCAAAACGTTTCTATCAGTTTGCAAGCGTGAATTTTTCAGACTGGTAAAGTCTTCAAACTCAGCCTAGCAAGCCAGATATTTATATGGGTCTGATCTCAGTTTAGTATCACCACATAATCAAAGTCTCTGCAATATATATCATTGCAAGAAAACTTTAAAGGTACATTTATGAAAAACAAAAACAAGTTATTCACGTAACTTGCTATCACTTGTTATTTATGTTCAACAGATGGCATTTTACCAAAACCACCAAACAAGTGTAAAATTTGTTTACATAAACGAAAAAAGAGTCAGAATTAACTACCTCTTTCATTTGCTCACTCCCAGATCAGCTGATTTTAAGCTGGTTTGCTCTCATCTGTGAGGGATAGAGTATAGAAACTAGATCTAAACACTGACTCTCAAGTGTTTATGCAAAACGTTTCTATCAGTTTGCAAGCGTGAATTTTTCTTTTCAGACCGGTAAAGTCTTCAAACTCAGCCTAGCAAGCCAGATATTTATATGGGTCTGATCTCAGTTCAGTATCACCACATAATCAAAGTCTCTGCAATATATACCATTGCAAGAAAACTTTAAAGGTACATTTATGAAAAACAAAAACAAGTTATTCACATAACTTGCTATCACTTGTTATTTATGTTCAACAGATGGCGTTTTACCAAAACCACCAAACAAGTGTAAAATTTTTTGTTTACATAAACGAAAAAAGAGTCAGAATTAACTACCTCTTTCATTTGCTCACCCCCATATCAGCTGATTTCAAGTTGGTTTGCTCTCATCAGTGAGGGATAGAGTATAGAAACTAGATCTAAACACTGACTCTCAAGTGTTTATGCAAAACGTTTCTATCAGTTTGCAAGCGTGAATTTTTCAGACTGGTAAAGTCTTCAAACTCAGCCTAGCAAGCCAGATATTTATATGGGTCTGATCTCAGTTCAGTATCACCACATAATCAAAGTCTCTGCAATATATATCATTGCAAGAAAACATTAAAGGTATATTTATGAAAAACAAAAACAAGTTATTCACGTAACTTGCTATCACTTGTTATTTATGTTCAACAGGTGGCGTTTTACCAAAACCACCAAACAAGTTTTCTTGCAATGATATATATTGCAGAGACTTTGATTATGTGGTGATACTGAACTGAGATCCGACCCATATAAATATCTGGCTTGCTAGGCTGAGTTTGAAGACTTTACCGCTTTGAAAAATTCACGCTTGCAAACTGATAGAAACGTTTTGCATAAACACTTGAGAGTCAGTGTTTAGATCTACTTTCTATACTCAACACTTGAGAGTCAGTGTTTAGATCTAGTTTCTATACTCTATCCTTCACTGATGAGAGCAAACCAGCTTGAAATCAGCTGGTCTGGGGGTGGGCAAATGAAAGAGGTAGTTAATTCTGACTCTTTTTTCATTTCTGTAAACAAATTTTACACTTGTTTGGTGGTTTTGGTAAAACGCCATCTGTTGAACATAAATAACAAGTGATAGCAAGTTACGTGAATAATTTGTTTTTGGTTTCCATATATATATATATATATATTAAAAACTAACTGTGATAAAACACATTTGCTGGAGCTTTAAACATAAAATTATAACTATAAACTGAGCATTTTTAAGGGACTTAAGCTTCCATAATCATAGCTCAATACAAAATAAATACAAAATATAAACACTTATTCACAAGCAAAATGTGACCTCAAATAAAATGTAAACTAAATCTATATAAATAAATAAAATACAATAAAATATATATATTATAACGTCCATATTTTAGAAATATTAAAACAAGAATCATTTCTATTAATAGCATTGGGATTACCAGCTATAAAACAAGCTTCTTTAATCTTAAGCTTTACATTATGCTCATACACACTAATTTTGCCTCTACTGATTGACATAAGTGTCCAGCCTTATTTTCATGTTCCACAAACACTGAATTTTCCAAAGATTTAGTTTTAGTACGATGATATAAATATTTATGATGTGAAACTCGATTTAAAATATTGGTTTTAGTTTCACCATAATAAATAAAACAACAATCTTTATGAGGACAAGAAACACTATAAATCACATGCTGAGTTAAATTAGATTCAATTTTAAATTTTGAATTGTTAATCAATCTATTCGTATTTGGAGATGAATGAAAAATTACTTGAAAATCTGTAGATAACTTATTAATTAACTGTTTTGCAATAGAATGAATAAATGGCAAAAGTATATGAGGTTTTTCCATCTTGTTAGGTTTAAACTGCAAATTATGTAAAAATTTTATAACTCTATTATTGATAATTGAACACTTACATCCAAGTGTGACTAAGTCCTCAATAAAACAAATAAGATTTTCTTTCTTATGTGCCTCAAATTTACAAAGATGGTGGTTTCTATATAAAAACGAATTCAAAGATGCCAACTTGTGCACTTGAGGAGAGTATGAATGTGGATGAATTAAACCCCTAACTTCCATAGGTTTCACAAACATATGGTAGTCCAAATGATCTTCTGTTTTATGCACAATAATATCTAAATATTTCACTTCCTGTAATGCATCTTCCCAATTTATTGTAATATTTAAACTGGTAGCCTCATGAATACGACTTTGAATCTCCAAAATGATATTTTCAGAAGCCACAATAAATATATCATCTACATATCTAGTGTAGATAATATCTGGTACAGAGTTAATAAATGTAGGAATAATACTATGCTCAAATGGTCTAAAACTATACTAGAGAGAATTCCACTAAGAGGAAGGCCCATAGGCCAACCATTCATCATTTGAAAACAAGAATCTTTAAATATAGCCACTAAATTTTCATCCAGCCAAGTCAAAAATCCAACAATAAAGTCGACTTATTAAATGGAAAGACTTTATCACGTAAAGATAACTTGACTATATCTATTGACTGCTTACGATCAATGGACCCATACAATTCCATAACATTCAGTGCTGCCAATTTAAAATTAGAATTAATTTTAGCATCTTTAATAACATCAATAAATTTAAATGATGAATTGACTGTAAACAACCCAAAACTATAGCATCAATCAACCAAAGATTAAACAAAACAGAAGTTTCAAAATAATGTACACTACCAAAATCCGTCATTAAACGTAAAGGTGTATCTCATTTAAGTAATTTAACATTTGCAAAAATTCTAGGAAGAGATAATGCAGATGGATAAACTTTAAAATACTCTAATTTTGTTAATACTTTCTCTTTTTCTTTATGTAAAACATTAGTGACAAATTTATTGCTAATGTTTTACGTAAAGAAAAAGAGAAAGTATTAACAAAATTAGAGTATTTTAAAGTTTATCCATTTGCATCATCCCTTCCTAGAATTTTTGCAAATGTTAAATTACATAAACGAGATACACCTTTATGTTTAATGATGGATTTGGTAGTGTACATTATTTTGAAACTTCTATTTTGATTAATTGTTGGTTGATTGATGCCATAGTTTTTGGGTTATTTACAGTCAATTCATTGTTTAAATTTATTGATGTTATTAAAGATGCTAAAATCAATTCTAATTCTAAATTGGCAATGCTGGAAGTTATGGAATTGTATGGGTCCATTGATCATTAGCAGTCAATAGATATAGTCAAGTTATCTTTACATGATAAAGTCTTTCCATTAATAAAGTTGACTTTATTGTTGGATTTTTGACTTGGCTGGATGAAAATTTAGTGGCTACATTTAAAACTTCTTGTTTTCAAATGATGAATGGTTGGCCTATGGGCCTTCCTCTTAGTGGAATTCTCTCTAGTATAGTTTTAGACCATTATGAGCATAATATTATTCCTACATTTATTAACTCTGTACCAGATATTATCTACACTAGATATGTAGATGATATATTTATTGTGGTTCCTAAAAATATCATTTTGGAGATTCAAAGTAGTATTCATGAGGCTACCAGTTTAAATCTTACAATAAATTGGGAAGATGCATTACAGGAAGTGAAATATTTAGATATTTTTGTGCATAGAACAGAAGATTATTTGGACTACCGTATGTTTGTGAAACATATGGAAGTTAGGGGTTTAATTCATCACATTCATACCCTCCTCAAGTGCACAAGTTGGCATCTTTGAATTCGTTTTTATATAGAAACCACCATCTTCGTAAATTTGAGGCACATAGGAAAGAAAATCTTATTTGTTTTATTGAGGACTTAGTCAAACTTGGACGTAAACGTTCAATTATCAATGATTGGCTGGTTGTAGTCATAAGCGCTTGAGAAATTTGCACTCTCTCAATTATTTCAATAATAGAGTTGTAAAATTTTTACCTAATTTGCAGTTTAAACCTGACAAGATGGAAAAACCTCGTATAGTTTTGCCATTCATTCATTCTATTGAAAAACAGTTAATTAATAAGTTATCTTCAGATTTTCAAGTAATTTTTCATTCACCTCCAAATACGAATAGATTGATTAACAAATTCATAATTTAAAATTGAATCTAATTTAACTCAGCATGTGATTTATAGTGTTTCTTGTCCTCATAAAGATTGTTGTTCTATTTATTATAGTGAAACTAAAACCCAATATTTTAAATAGAGTTTCACAGCATAAATATTTATATCATCGTACTAAAACTAAATCTTTGGGAAATTCAGTGTTTGTGGAACATGAAAATAAGGCTGGACACTTATGTCAACCAGTAGAGGCAAAATTAGTATGTACGGAGAAGAATGAGCGAGCGTAAGATTAAATAAGCTTGTTTTATAGCTGGTAATCTCAATGCTATTAATAGAAAGGATTCTTGTTTTAATATTTCTAAAATATGGACGTTATAATATTTATTTATTTATATTGTATTTTATTTATTTATTTAGATTTAGTTTACATTTTATTTGAGGTACACATTTTGCTTGTGAATAAGTGTTTATATTTTGTATTTATTTTGTATTGAGCTATGATTATGGAGGCTTAAGTCCCCGAAAACCGCTCAGCTTTATAGTTATAATTTTATGTTTAAAGCTTCAGCAACTGTGTTTTATCATAGTTAGTTTTTAATTTATTGATTTTTGTTGAAATATATACATACATTCTTTTCAATATATATATATTGTAATGGGCTGATGGATTCCACAAGAGATAGGGGGAATGCATCTTACTATGGTCGGACTTTGGGTCTTTGGATAGGATGCAAGTGATTACGCGATGAAATACATAACCTATGACTGTACCTACTTTCAGTAGACTAGCTCTACCTATTTTTATTATCCTACATACAATTTGGGTCTGTTCAGCCAATTATCATCCCTTTCTAGCCATGTTATACCACAGTATTCGAACTCAGGGAGTAATTGCTTGAGCTCTCTTATCAGGGAAGGAGATCACACTAATAGTAGTTATTGCACCTCTATATAGGTAATAATTAATTACCAAAAATCAATTAAGCATAAAATATATAAAAGAATATGTGTATGTGCAGTATAAGTATATATGAATTAAAAGTTATAATAAATGACTTAAATATGTATATGTATTTTCTCTATCATAATAATAACATTGATAGGTGTAAAACTAAATAAGATAATAATGTTTATGATGGGTATGTGAATAATGAAGAGTTATAAAGCTGCTGGTGGATATGGAAATAATGATGAGCTAAAGACCAAATTAAAATAACGAATTATATAAACATTTATTGATATAACAAAATATAAAATACAGATAATAATTCAATTTGACACATGTAATTTGTTTTGTCAAGGATGAATTTCTACCATATTGATATCTATAATTATATTAATAAAAATAAAATTCTTACCCTCAACCCAATGGTAGAAGTTCATGTATTTGACCAATTATTTACAACAACGAATATGTAACATTATATATATATATGATCGCGATTTTGGCTGGCTAATTTAAAATATATATATACAAACATAAAAAAATATCTTTGTTGTCCAGATAAATCAATGGTTATAAATCATTTATTTAAAAGCAATATAAAAGTAAGCTTAATTAATAATAAATAAATTAATATAAACTCTATCATTATCTAACGTGTTGCTTATTCTGAGATAATATTAAAATGTCTTACCTCTCATTAAGTTGTCAAAAGTTAGTTCGATGGGGAGGTCAAAACTAGTGTAATTTTTTTTATTGTTATACAAATGAAGATGATAAAAAAAAGTATTTAAATCTAATAGTTTCCCCCTCCTTACTCTTATAATGAATTTTCCTAGAATTATAACACATTGGCTTCCAATTGTAGAAAAGGAAAATAATACATAAAATTTACAATAGACAAAGAATTAAAAAAAAATAATAAAACAAAAATCATAATTTGTATCTCATTATGTTAATTAAAGTTTGATGAGTCTGCTGAAAACTGTTTATTTGCCAAATAAGTTCCTATGAAAGGAGATGAAGTTCTGCTCCCGCATGAAGAATAGAAATTTTTTGTCAGGGTCGAAAAGCAATAATCTTCTCCAATTATCTTGTCTTGGATTTGGTTAAGCATTTTATTCAAGGAAAAAGATGGTTTTGAAGTTTCTTTTAAATGGGAGGTGAAATCTTTAAGCTTTCATGGCTTTATTGATGACGTAGTATCCCTATGGTATAAACTGTTCAGCAAGCAATCATGGTATAAGATAATATTATATATTTATTGATTTATTTGCTTCCCAAGACTTTAGTGATGATATTTCTATATATCAAAACATTTAATTATTGAATATCATTATAACTACATGAATTTAACTAAAATTATTTAATCAGCAAATAATTGAATCTTCTCTTTTAAATTATTTCTTCCACTTTAAATGATTGCTTTAAAAGTTCAGCTTTTAATTATTTTGAATAATATTTAAAAAATATATTTTTTTATATCATTTTGAATAATATTTAAAAAATATATTTTTTTATATTTGAACATATATATCCATCTTTGTATTCGAATTTCTTTTAAGCAAAAAAAAAAAAATGTTCAATCTTCGAATGCAGAAGACCATATAACAATTAATAACACGTTTTAGATCACGTGTACTTTTTTTAAATATATCAACCTTGACATTTCCCATTGTTTAGCAGACAGTAGGATTAAAACAATAATTTATGAATATTTTAAATTTCGTTTCTACAACTGATTGCTATGTGATTAAATTTTAATTCAGTCATTGTTTTCTGAGGTTTATGTGCAAATTTTTGGTTTAGTTCTGCCCAATTATTAACACATAACACCTGTTTTATTCCAGTATTAGTACACCTATCTGTTTTCCCTAATGGTTGTAAATATATATATATTAGAAAGGGAAAATGTTAATATGATAATTTACTTGGCAATGTATTGGTTAAGCAAATATGTTTATGTGGTTCCAATTGGCAGACTGTCTTAAATAATTGGATGATGTATCAGGATGTAGCTCATCACCACAATATATATTATATGCGCATATATATATATACTTCAAATTTGATTATATAAAAAAATTATGAACAAAATTTAAATTTAAAAGTTTAATAAATTTAATAAATAAAAATTAAATATATGTGATATAAATGCACAACTAATCTATACTATAAAATTAACTATATAGTTATTTTGTGTTAAAACAAAATATTTTTCTAAAATTTAAAACGATAATAATAGATTCTACATTTAACTTAAAATAAAAAGGTGTTTTTCTTTTAACATTTAAAAAAGATAGAAATGATAATCTAGAAAAAGTAATTAAAATGCTGGCAAATAGATTGTTAGATTAAAATTTAGGAGATAAGTGATTAAAATATTTTAATTTAAGAGGCCGTTATTTATGCTCAAAAATATAAGTTTGGAAATAGGGTATTGGACAATATAAACTCAGACCTCAGTGAAGGTAATGGAGTTATCTATACCCAATAGTTTAAAGGATCTAAATGACAGAAGATTGATCCAAATTTAACAGATAACTCCAAGTCATATAAATAGTGCTTGAAATTATATTTAATATTATCTTTCTATTATTCTAGCTTGATCCTGTCAGTGAATAATCTGATTTAATTAATTCTTATCTGATAGTTCCAGCAAGTCCACCATGTAAAAGTAGAGAAGCTGTTATTTGCCTTGCTCTGTCAATCCAGTAGAAGCAAGGTCAGAAAATCATTGCTAAGTCCTGAAACAGAAGCTGTCTGCATATGAAGAAACCATCTGAACATGTGTTTGCTATATATCCACCTTAGAAGAGGAAATGTCCAGATCAAGAACCAGCTGACAAACCAAGACCTAATTAATATTTTTACATCTAAAATTAATGTAAAATACTAATTTAAAACTTTATCTACCATAGCTATGGCTTTAAAGAATCAATTCTGCAAATACCTAAAGTCTGAATATGAACTGTTTAGCTGAAAAAATAAGTATAGCTTTAAACTAATACTTAGTTAATTATTGTATCCAATTTAATGAAATATGTTAATTGAATAGTTATGTAATCAATCTGTTTTCAAGCAGGTATAGCAAGAGATTGTACTTTGTTCTGTTTAAATAGCATGCCACAATTTAGTCAGTTCTATTTATAATAAATTATTTTATAAAAGGCAATTAGTTTGTAATTGCAATCTTTTGTCCTGCTATTAAAAAGTGCATAATAGTTAAATTATTTCCACTTTATTTAATGATATGTTAACTCAGTAAATTTGTTAAATTATAAAACTGATCCTGCTGCATAGACAAGTGAGATTGGTGTTCTGTTAAATAGATGTCAGATTTAGCTAACTGGTCTTGTATTTGAATTATTAATATATACTGCCTTAGTATTTGATGATTGTAGCATCATTTGTGACTGATGATCCTTTACAATTATTATCTTATTTAAACAGTGATGTGTAGTAGATGATCATTTACTACCCTATGTGATCTATTTTTTTTCATACATGTCGTATAGTGATACATATGTGATTTCCAGTCACTCAATGCTCTACATACTGGTAGATGGATCTTATTATTGGTATAAAATTTTCATATGTATTTGCTCTTGTACATATACCATGGTAGTACAGATGTAAATCCCTGTATTTTACAATTATTTTATTACCTATTGCATATTAATAACATAAACTGTAATTAGAAGGATCAGCCTTAATTAGCTATGTACAGTGTGTACAAGGATAATAGAGAGCAATTATGTATCCATGTAGTAGATTGGAATCCATTCTAACAATTAATGGTAATAACAGTATTCTAAAATAGTGACCTTTACACCACTGTAAACTATATCTGTGTATAAGATAAATGAAAATAGGAAAGATTTATTTAGCTGAAGTTAATTTATAAATCAATGGATGAAAATCATGCCAATTTATGTTTTGTGTTGTATATACATGAATAAATAGTGTTGTCACATTATTTTTGACATTTAGTGGATTTTTAAAAATATGTTGATATTCTGTGAGGCCACATTGTGGAATGAACATGTAGATTGCCTTCAGGTGGTTTGCATGTGAGTTGTTCAATTCTGACAGTTACAATATAAAAGAGATTCTTTATACAATACTGATACAAATAGAGATCATAATGTGTATTTTTAAAAAAAAAATAATATCAAAAATAAATTTAGAAAGCACATTTACACATATATTTAGAGTAATGTATGTGTGTGTGTTCAATCATTCACAATTTTCTTTCAATACAAGACATGTTTTCTTCAATATTTTTTTCATTCTAAAGATAATATAGTAGAAGTCTTGTTATCAGAAGGTGCATCTTCATCACTTTAATATTTTTAACACTCTAATGGTTTTTAAATCTATATGCTTATTTTCAGTGAAGAGCTTTTAATTGTGTAATCCAGATTCTTGGCTAACTTCTTTATGGAGACTATTTGGCTTTTTGGCATAATACAATATGGTTAATCTGACCAATCTTAGGAGTCTTACCATTAAACAATAGATTTAAGACTTCTTTCATGTTAACCAAAAAAGTATCTCTTGCTTTAATTACAACTTTATTTATTTCAGGAACAAAGACAATGTCATGAATCTGCTTTTTATTATTATTAAATATTTTTATTGATTTTGGAAAATCTCTTTATTTTGTTTGTTAACATTTGATCTTTTTCAAGTTAGAATGACATTTTAAAATCAAGATTTAATATATTTAAAATAAAAAGAATTTCTCGAAAATTGATATATAACCAAGTTATAAAATTAATTCATTTGAAATACTTCTTTTCAGTATGTGAACTACTTTGATAGATATGGAACAGAGGACAGGAAAAATTTGAAAAATATTCAATAATTTCATTATTCTTAGAATTTTTATTTGTTTTAAATAATGGTCATGGGAGGGCAGTTTACTTTTTTTTTTAATTTAATAACATTTTAAACCATTTTAAACTCTTATAGTATATATTATATTCAGTATGTGTACACAATTATATATGTATAATAAATCATTAATTATGTTTTCTATTTAAACTGTTTCTATTTTTATTTTAAAACAATTGTTTTTTAAAAAAAAGTAAACTATATATATATATATATATATATATATATATATATATATATAATATAAGTATAATGTCTAAACTAAACTTAGGGTAATTAGAAGGGATTTGAACTTAGACTTTCAAACTCCCTACTGCTATATCCTCCATCATATAGAATTGATACTCATGACCACATACATGTGAAAAAATAAATGATCTCCAATATACATATTACATGCTGAATTAGCACACATCAGTTCATCCAGATCATCATCTACCACACATATATACAATCAATGCTTCTGTTCATATTAAGAAAGCAAATATTGAAACTTTTATGAACAAAATACAATCTTCTTCATCCTCCAACTCTTCATCCATCCATCACATTGAAAATTCAATGGTGGAACACTCAAAAGTCTTGTTGATGCCAATATTATTATCATACTCATGTTGACTTTAAGTCACTCTGATCTCTCATATACTAAATTTTAATATATTCATTTAAATACACAGAAGAGGGATAGGTAGAATAGAGGCTGAATATATAATATTCAAATATATAGTCTATACTAAAGACTTGATGAATGCTAGTTTAGCATGAAATATATATATATATATATTAAAGATGATTTATTTTTTCCACTTGTATATATATATATATATTAAAGATGATTTATTTTTTCCACTTGTATGTGATCATGTGTATCAGTTCAATAAGATGGAAGGTATATAATAGGGAACTTGAAAGCCAAATTCAAGCCTCTCCTAATTACCTTAAATTTAGTGCAGACAATATAGTTATATTTGAATATTATATATTCAACCTATATTTGCCCATTTCTCTTTTGGTGTATTTAAAATAGACATATTAAGAACATATAGGGTCATATTGACTTAACATCAACATGTATATCACAATATTTGTATCAACAAGGGTTTTGAGTGTTCCACTTTCAGATTTTCAATGATGTGGATTGCTGAAATGTTGGAGGGTGGAGAAGATTGAAACTTGTTCATAAAAGTTTGAGGATTTGCTATCTTAATATAAGCTGAAGCACTAATTGTATATGTGTATGTTAGATGATGGTCTAGACTAACTGATGAATGTTGTTTTAGCATAAAATATGTATATCAAAGACCCCTTATCTTTTTCACATGTATAGGTCATGTATATCAGTTCTATAAAATGAAGGCAGGGAGTGTGAAAGTCTGAGTTCACATCTCTTACCATTAAATTGTTATTTGTATTATATACATTTTTATAATGGGTATTATACTTTTACATATATATATATATATATATATATATATATAAAAGTATAATACCCATATATAAATGTACACTTATATATATATATATATATATATATATAAGTGTACAGTCAATTTAAAGTATGATATAATTTTAAATTTTTCTTTACTGTGCCAATATTAGAAACAAAAATAACAAAGATAAAATGAAATTTATATATTAAATGCTTTTATTTACTGTGCACTAAAAATAAATAAAATAATTGGTTGTTCAACTATACTTGGAGCTTTTAGATTTAAATTTAAATGAAAGCATGGGCTTTCAGAAATCAAGTAAGTCAAATCTTATTTTCTATAACAAGGGATTGACTCAATTAATTTCTGGACCTCTTCCCAATGCTTTTATTTCAAGTTAAATCGAAAAACTCCAATTGTGGTTGAAAAAACAATTATTTCTTTTTAATGCACAATCAATAAATGCATTTAATATTTTAAAAAAATGTCTCTATTATTATAATTTCTCTGATCCATCATGGCTGATTTCTTACTTTTTCTTATTAATTCAATATTTTTTCTTATTAAATCAAGGCACTTTATAACATTTTTGGATTTATCACTCATTGTATTACAGTAGATTTGACTACACAATATAAAACATTTTGAAAAAATAATGCAAAGAAATAATTTTGTATAAGAGCATTTTAACTATGTACTGACCTCCATTGAAATTGCAATGAAAACATGAATAAATAAATTCATGTTTGAGACTTGAAAACATTAAATCCACTGGAAAAAAATTTCTGCCTCACTATTAAAATTCATAAAAGTTAATTTTGATATGATTTTATTTGTTTGTCTATATTTTTTTGTTTATTTACATTTTTGTATTAGCATATAATTGATGTTGTTTAACTTTATATGGCATAGGATGTGAGTTTTGTCTAGCTTTATGCATTTTTAATATATATATATTATAATGATCGGGGAAAAGGTGGAGTCTTTCGTAACTGCTGTACAGGGTGCCACCAGGCTATTTGAACCTGGAAAATTTATATAGTAGTGTAATGGTATATAATGTGCCATTGTATTATATATATATATAATACAAATTAAATGTCCGTTTATAAAAAAATTGTAATAACAATATAAATAATAAATATAATGGTAATTAATTAAATACAAATATACAGTCTTTCAATCTGTATAAGTACTTTCAGTTACTAGCAGTTGAGGAAGGTTAAGTACTTCTGAAGAATGAAAGACTGTATGTTTGCTGAAAGTACTCCAATGGAATAAAAGACTATATGTTTATATTTAATTACTATTATATTTATTATTTATATTAATATTATATATAAATTTAAAATGTAATGGATTTTTTTCCAGATAATGAAGTAGATAAAACTTAATCTATGATATAACTAGACAACCACAAATTAAAAGGAGAATGTAAAAAAATACATAAATTAAAAACAAAAATCACTTTTATCTTATCTACACTAAAATAAAACATGCATGCACTACTAGTTTATTAGACAACCTCTTTAAAAGTAATAAGACAAACTAAAAACAACTTATGTGTGACTTTTAAAAGTACAACTCTTTTGAATTTCTATAAATAACTAAAAATTCCCCCTTTAAGTTTATATATATAATAAATTAAAAGTTTTCATTAATTTAAAATAAAAACATTGTTATTATAATAAAAGTTTATTTATTACACTTTTAATGCTTATATCTTATGGTCAAGAAAATATGTATTAAACCATATGTGCACATAACTCATTAGTTATCATATATAAATCCCATTACTCCAGCTCATGTTTTTAAAAAATTAATAGAATATTAGCAATCTTTTGTTGAGTAACTCATAGATTTTAATTATTATCTGATTGTTATCTTGACAAGGTTACTGTCATTCCATTTATTTATTTTAAGTCATGTGCATATACTACTTGCTAGTTCAAAGCCTGAAATGCTGCATTCTAATGCATTTTGCATTTTTTCTTGTTTAATTACTTCAATTACTTTTCTAATTGAATTTCTTTGTGTATTCTATAGTTGATCATATTATTCCACAAAACTCAATGGGAGATAGTTATTTCCATTTTGATAACATATTTAAAAGTTATGATTATTATTACAGTCTATAAAATAATTTCATTTAGTTAATAATAATGATAATCAAAAATAATTTTTAATTAGTCAGTAAATTATATATATATATGAAAAACAAAAACAAGTTTTAATCACGTTAAAACCTGCTGACACTTGTATTTATGATCAACAGATGGCGTTTTTACCAAAAACACGATCAAGCGTTTGTTTACATAAACGATCAAAGAGTCAGAATTAACTATCTCTTTCGTTTTAGCCCACTTTCAGATCAGCTGATTTCAAGCTATTTTGCTGTCATCAGTGAAAGACAGAGCCAAGAAACTAGATCTAAAAACTGACTCCAAGTGTTTATGCACAGAGTTTCTATTAGTTTGCAAGCATGAAATTTTTCAGACCGATAAAGTCTTCAAATTCAGCCAAACAAGCTAGATAGCTACATGGGTCTGATCTCAGTTCAGCTTCTCCACATTGTCAAAGCCTCTGCAATCTATATCATTGCGGAAACCTTTAAAGGTAGATTTATGAAAAACAAAAACAAGTTTTAATCACGTTAAAACCTGCTGACGCTTGTATTTAAAAATGCCATCTGTTGATCATAAATACAAGTGTCAGCAGGTTTTAACATGATTAAAACTTGTTTTTGTTTTTCATAAATCTACCTTTAAAGGTTTCCACAATGATATAGATTGCAGAGGCTTTGACTATGTGGAGAAGCTGAACTGAGATCAGACTCATGTAGCTATCTAGCTTGTTTGGCTGAATTTGAAGACTTTATCGGTCTGAAAAATTTCATGCTTGCAAACTGATAGAAACTCTGTGCATAAACACTTGGAGTCAGTTTTTAGATCTAGTTTCTTGGCTCTGTCTTTCACTGATGACAGCAAAATAGCTTGAAATCAGCTGATCTGAAAGTGGGCTAAAATGAAAGAGATAGTTAATTCTGACTCTTTGATCATTTATGTAAACAAACGCTTGATCGTGTTTTTGGTAAAAATGCCATCTGTTGATCATAAATACAAGCATCAGCAGGTTTTAACATGATTAAAACTTGTTTTTGTTTTTCATAAATCTACCTTTAAAGGTTTCCGCAATGATATAGATTGCAGAGGCTTTGACTATGTGGAGAAGCTGAACTGAGATCAGACCCATGTAGCTATCTAGCTTGTTTGGCTGAATTTGAAGACTTTATCGGTCTGAAAATTTCATGCTTGCAAACTGATAGAAACTCTGTGCATAAACACTTGGAGTCAGTTTTTAGATCTAGTTTCTTGGCTCTGTCTTTCACTGATGACAGCAAAATAGCTTGAAATCAGCTGATCTGAAAGTGGGCTAAAACAAAAGAGATAGTTAATTCTGACTCTTTGATCATTTATGTAAACGAACGCTTGATCGTGTTTTTGGTAAAAACGCCATCTGTTGATCATAAATACAAGCGTGAGCAGGTTTTAACGTGATTAAAACTTGTTTTTGTTTTTCATAAATCTACTTTTAAAGGTTTCCGCAATGATATAGATTGCAGAGGCTTTTACTATGTGGAGAAGCTGAACTGAGATCAGACCCATGTAGCTATCTAGCTTGTTTGGCTGAATTTGAAGACTTTATCGGTCTGAAAAATTTCATGCTTGCAAACTGATAGAAACTCTGTGCATAAACACTTGGAGTCAGTTTTTAGATCTAGTTTCTTGGCTCTGTCTTTCACTGATGACAGCAAAATAGCTTGAAATCAGCTGATCTGAAAGTGGGCTAAAATGAAAGAGATAGTTAATTCTGACTCTTTGATCGTTTATGTAAACAAACGCTTGATCATGTTTTTGGTAAAAACGCCATCTGTTGATCATATATATATATAAAACTATTAAACTGTAGAGAAAGGTGAATTCCCATTTTCATTGTTTAATAGAGGTTGCCTTGACAAGAGATTGAGATTTTTGATTGTTAGTTATCTTAGTATTGTTTAAGTATGAGCTGCTTTCACTTACTTACATTGAATACCTAACTAGCCTTAAGCATTATGAGATTTATTATATAAGTAATATATAATTGGAGTACAATTTAAAAGTTATAATTACAATTTGTAAATTATAATTGAGTATTTGTCAGTATGCTTTCAAAAGAGCTTATATTTACTTGCTTAATGAGGTTTATTTAAACTACTTTGTATTATAATTTGTCTCTCTGTAGTCAAATTGCAATATTAATGTTAATATAAATTTATTAGACTACAGATAAAGATGGATTTCCATCTTTATTAATTAAAAGAGGTTTTGTGATAATGTGTTGAAATTGTTGATTGTTAATGATATTGGTATTAAGTGTTGAAGGTTTTCATGCATTTATATATTCAAAAATAAATGTTCAATTGAGGTGTCTAATTAACAATGGTTAAAATATTGTTATAAATTTTAATGGGTTTAACTCTATATGATGACAAATATCAAATCCTAAATAAATTTCTCAGCAAATATGTTTTTTTTTTTAGTTTGTGAATAGGTATTATATATTATCATACACAGTTATTCATCATCTCTTTAGTTATCTATGATCTCAATCTTAGAATCTTCATTTATCTACAAAAATGATTTTGGTTGTTATTTATAAAAGAAGAAACAAACTTCTGTTATTTCTGTTCCGCCTGCTTATTAAATTGCATTAGATGATATGTATAAAAAAGTTATAGGCATAGTCTTAGGCAAACTCTAAACTAAAATCTGCCTTTTAATTTTTTTTGGGATTCATGCAGTTAAAGGAAATACATGCTCTACTTTTTAATTCAAGAAGTGTGACTGTATTCAAAAGAAATACAATGAATAGGTTTCATATGTTTCCTTCAGTTATAATTGATGTGGTAAGGGATGCTTCACTTAATTCAAATTTCACCTATAGCTAGGATAATACCTTTCGGTATATACAATGCAAATTATCTTTAAAAATGACAGTTCTCCATCAATTTATTAATAATACTTGAATTTTAAATAGCTTTATTATTCATAGAATTAACCCTCAAAAGTCTATCTACTCCATTTTATTCTCAATTTATATAGACACCTTAGATTTCAGAATAAATATCCTTGGAGAGAGATGTAACCTTCTTGACTACAATGATAATCTCATTGTAATTGCAGTTATTGCTAGTCTACACCTGGTGTCAAATGCTTTAAATTAATTTTAAATTCTCAAAAAAGTTTTTATGTTTAGATAATTAATTGATTTTTACTAACGAGTTAAAACGTTTAAATTTGTACACTCTTTGTTTTGTGTCATATAGTTTAACTTAGCAGATCGCGTTTCTGCGTGATTGATAAAATTCAAAGTAAAATTAAGACAATTTACTTCACCTTTACTAAGTCATTAGAACAAGATATTTTAACATTTGTGATTAGTAATGTAATAAACTGCTGTGCTCTAATGTTCCAGCTCTCACAACTCAATAAGCAAATGCCGAATTTAAACAATACTGATGGCACTTCAAAGTCTTAAAAACAGTAGTTTTTTTTTTTTAGTAGTTGACTATCATATATCCAACTTATATAAATTATAACCAAAGAAATAAAAATATGTCTACTATCACACGGAATAACACTCTTCAATTAAGAAGGTAATATAAACTTACTCTTATAGAAAAATATATCGATATCGTACACTGAAATTATGAAAAATTTATCAGAGAATTTGAAGTCTTCTCAAATTTTTAATAAGATTTTGAGTTCATTGAATGAAAAAGAAATCATTTCCTACAAAAGCTGTCTTAAACAGTAGATATTATCTTAAGTTCGAACTATCCACTTGTGTAATTTATTTGTCAAAACTTTCTAAACCACAAAACAGAGGATGATATTGTTGACATAGTTTATTACAAATTTGAATAATAGTTTTCCTATTATCTTAAACTACTATCTCACAAGAGATAAAATATCATCAAATTTTTAAAAATTGGTTACTTTTATTTCATTATTTGATGGATTCCTGTATCCTGTTTTTTTTTTTTAAATCCTTTTATTGTATTATTATATAAATATAATTTTCATCATTAAAAAACATTAAAACAAACAAGAAATATTATTAATATAGATTATTTGCTTTTCTTAAAAAGTACCTTACCAGTTTACATCAAATTATCTCCTTTTCCCCAAATAGGCAACCTCATTTATATATAATACACATTTAATTATATTAATTTTTCATAAGCTTACATTAAATATATCACCTATACTTTAAAAGCAATCAAAATAAAGACCGATTATAAATTATAAATAATTATATAATCATTATTAAAAAGAAAAAAAATATTTACAATATATTAAACAGTTGAATGTTAACTTTTTTAATAAAATATACGGTCAAAGTCACTTTTAAAAGCATGTAATAAATTCAGGTCACGTTAAGATTACTTTATTATTTATAAAAAGGTTAATTATAAATTTCTATTCAGGCAACATTAAGTATTTTCGAAACAAAGTAAATAAATAAATACAGCAAGTACTTATTAATAATTAATTACAGCAGTTAGTTTCGTAGTCACGTTTGTACAAAAGCTAAAAATAAAATAAAAAATTATATTGGCCAATTAAGATTTTCCTGTAATAAGGAAACAATTTTAAATATGCTATCAACATTATTTTTCTAATGAGCTAAATAGGTGATATAATTATATGCATTTTTAAAAATATTTATACACCTTTATGTTAGCACATGATAATATAAAATAAATGACTATTTACATAATTTATACATATAATATTTTATACTCTATAATATATATGTTGAGCGTTTTCTCAACTTAAACACTGTCAATATCGATTCAAATAATAGAAATATGTCATATAGAATAAATCCAGTGCTTAATAACACTTTGAAATTAAAACTCATGCAACTGTATGCTATGCTAGAAGCCATTTCATTTATTTATATAGCATTTACATGAATCATAGCCTCGAGGTATTATCTATATTAAGTACTGGAAGTATTATATATTACATATTTTTAGTGTTGGAATGAGTATTGACAGCATTTATTTAAATTAAGAAAACTCTGATAGTCAATTAATAATATCAATAAATTTAAAATATATTTAAATAAATTTAATATTTGACTTAAATATATATATATATATATTGTATTGGTCAAATGCATGTAATCAGTCAAACTACTCTTAAGAATCAATCAAAGACCATCTACATGTATGTGTGTAACACACACACACACACACACACACACATATATATATATATATATATATATATATATATATATATATATATATATATATATATATATATATATATATACCACAAACAAAAGTCAAACATCATTATTTACAGTCCTAGGATAATCCACACATGATTATGACATTAATGTACTACATACCTTTTCTCTTAGATCCCACTAGGGTCAGGAAGATACTAAATCTTTTAAATTATTATATTAAAATGACGAATATATTTATCGTGGTAAACAATACACAAATGCAGAGATAATGAGTACTTATATTTATTCATGTAGTTAAAAATTACAATAACAAACAAAAATAAAAATATGAGGGGATACCCAAAGTAACTGGAATTTTATAATAAAAATTGTTTATTTATTTTTTAAGTGTTATAAACTAAATCTCTTTCAAATTACTGTCTATTTGGTGCAATGTACTAATCTAAATGTGTCTTTCATTTTTTTATAATGGTCTAGCAACCCAAAATGATGAATCTTAAGGCCTGTGGTGTTTTTCTTTTCACCACTTCTAAGTCTGCAAAAAAAAATGAGACATTTTTCCATTTGAGAGATTTAAAAAACATCACATGAAAGGAAATGAAGGTCATATGGCTGATAGATAACCTGGGTCATGTTGAGTTTAATTAAAAAGGGATTCAAACTCAAAGCTTTGAGAGATGACACTTGCTCCTTGCCACAAAACAAAACATTTACATTTGACCACATTATGTAAATGTTTCAGAACTTGCAGATAAAATGCCTGATCATTATGAGCTAAATCTGAGAGAAAAATGTTGTTTGCCTTCAAAAAAATCACCATTGTTTTGACTTTGAAACCATTGTTTTTATGAGATCAACTTTCTTGTAATCTGTTTCAAGAATTACAACTGTTTTCCCTGTTATTTTTAGTAAATGAAATCAGAATTTTACATTGTTTGTTTGAACTTTTCAATCATTATAAAAATTGCCAAATATGTGAAACACACTTTACATAAAAATTGCTACATAGAATCACAATTTCACGTGATGGTATTATTGTCATATTGATGCAGAAAGGTTCCTGAAAGAAAGGTAACAGCAGGAACTTATACTGCAACAGGTATGCAAACCATATAACAATTGTGCCACTACAAATTGACATTATCCACAATTTTACTAAGACTAACAAAGTTACAATGAGTGCACGTGGTTACCACTAGACCTATAGCCTAGCACTAGATCAAGAAGCAACTTCAATGATCATAGTAATAATTTATTTATATACAGAAGGCCCCTAATAGATTTTAAAACATAATCTTACATGGACAGGGTTAAATATACTTTGATGAAATCAAATGAATACTTAATCATTAAACTAAAAAGATGGATTAAACACAGACACTTAAGTAAAGCTTATATTCATTCTCTTATTAATAACTTTCCTATTCCCTTTTTTTCAGGCCCTAACTTGAAAAGAAATTTAAGAAAAAAGTTAAACAAAAATGTTTCCATTTCTTAGTTATGATTTCAATTAACTGTTTAATATATGTCCTGAGGGAACATGCACTGCACAAACACTACAAGAGTCAGCGATCCAAATTTATTCAAGATGTCTGTCCGCATAGGTGTTACTGAAGGTCGACTTACTGTTGAAAATTGAATTATCTTGCCCCATTCAGATCCTCTCCATTTATGATTAATAACTATTCAAACCTTAAGGGATGGTGCATGTGTCTACTGTTTGCTAGCAATGATCAAATATTCCTATTTCAAACACCAGATTCAGTCATAAGATTCCTATGTTTGCTTATTGCCAAAATTCTTAACTTAATAACCTTTTTCTTACATCCATTCTCCCTGTTCTACTTTCTAGCTTGAGCAGTTAAGATTCATTTTTTTAATTAAATCTATACATATTTTGAACATAATAAATGAAGAAAAATTATACAAAAAAAATCAATTTTGATTAATAAAAAGTTAGTAATGTAAAAGCCTACCCCCCTTTTACTTAATACAAAATTAGATAAAAATAATAATCCCTCTTAAAACCCATATCTATTGTTGAAACTTTTTATATACTTAAGATAATGGAGTCTACTACTCTATTGTGGCAATTCAAAGAAAAGTTCTTTAATAAAAGTTCATAATTATCTTGATCGATCAGTGGTTCCGTTTTTTCTCCAATGTGGTCAAAGTTCATATATGATTTTTTTTTGAGACTTCTGGCATGAATCTTCTGTTTGTTCCATTGGCTTTCTGACATCCTTGGCTAGCTTGATAAATTCTTCCTTTTCTTGGTAGATGATTTCTTGGGTAGCTCCAGGTGTGGTTAAGAGATATTTCCTCGTGAGTAGAGGTCTAATGTTCCTTAGCTGGAGAACATTTCCTTGGCACTGATTATAAGAGTAACTGTGAGGACCTGTCATTAGTTTACACCCAACTACATAAGTTATTATATATTTCAAAATAGAGTTTCAACATATATTCTTCAAATAAAAGATGAGTTAAATATTACTATTGAATTACAACATGAGTTATTATTAACTATTTGATATGATATATGCTTAATTAGTTTCATAGATTTGTTCCAATTGGGAACTGACTACACATATTTTATCATTATTTAATTTTATCAAGTATTATTACTTTTATGACTGTATCTTGATTCTCATTCTTCTTGGTGCACTTTGCATGTGAAACATGAACATAATAATATATTTATGTATTGCCATAATCCTTGGATGAATGCTTTGTTGTAATCTATTTGTATTTTCATAATGCATAATTAAAATGTGTTATACATCCAGACAGAATTCAGCTTAACGAATGTGACTACATATATATAAGACATGATCATAAATGTTTCTCTGCTCATACAATTTTTGTAATCACAACATTAAGAATAATGTATACATCAGACCAGAAAAGTATTTCATAAACATTCTAACATATAACATAAAGCATTGCAATGTTGGGCTATAATATAGTAAAAAGAGTTACCTGGTAATAAACACTATATGTAGAATAAGTTAGGCCTCCATTTGTATGGTTATATAATAAAAAATCCATCAGATAAAGTATCAATATAAAACAGAAAATAATCAAATGCTTCAATAATTAGTACATGAAAGCAAATAAGGTGTAGCAATAAAATATTAAAAAAGGAAATCCTTAATTAATTATTGATTGGCCTGGAATTTAAAGCTATATCTATCTTCAGCAGAAACTGATACTTTCTTTTGGCACACTAATGTGAGTTCAACACCTATTCAGCACAGTAACATCCTGCCCAATAATACAAAGGTAAAATTAATTAATAGATATTTCATTTAAGTACATACAAAGACTATATACACAAACATATATACTTATTCTGATAATCTAAAAATATAACTTAAGATATGTAGCTATGGGATAATCTGTTAAATGTGAATGCAGTGTTTGTTACTATAAACATGTAATTTTAACCCTAACTCTCTCATGGTTGACATAAATATATTTCATTCATCTATTACAGATTTTCTAATATTACTTGAGTATGTCTCATATTAATGGAATTTCAGTATATGTCTAACCAGTCTGAGTTTTCCCATAATTATCTGACTTAGAAATAAACATACATATAAAAAGAAAAAGAAATTACTTCCAAAAAAATATTTAAGAAGGAGTGAAGGATGGTGACAATTAACCATTTTATGCATATTAAAATAAGGTTTGGTAAATTAAAGTTCTTATTCGTTTAATAAACAAAAAATATGTATTCACACATACTTCACCTTATTGCTCAATAATAAAAATATAAAATATGTATTAGTTAATATGATGAACAAATAAAAGTGCACACTCCGTCATTAATTATGACAGTTCAAATATGTATAAAACTACAGATATGTATGGTGAAATGAAATCAAAATATTAATTGATATAAAAATATGCAAAAATAATAATTAATTATTAATTATTTACTGGAATCCAATGGGAGAAAGTTCAGGCTAAAAGTTCTAAAGTTTATTTACTTTATTTGCCAAGGCTGAGGATCTGAACATAGCTATGTTTGTGAATCTTGCATAGCTTCAGTGGGGTGATTTAATTCCCTAATTTGTGAACTACATTTTTGATTCCCCAGCAGGATTTGCAGAGCAGATCTTTAATTTCTGAAGGGACTTTCTTTTGTCAGATTTTAATTTTTATTAAACAGTCACTTTCCAAATTTGTAAAACATTGAATTGTTCATCATTTAACTATTCTTTCAGAGCTGTTAGCAGACAACATGATTGATATTTCCTTTACTTTATGAATGTAGGTAAGTAAACATGATCAGCAGCTAACTAAGCTCAATAAAAATGATTTGAATAAAATTTATGCTAGAACTTCTAGCTCACACTCTCATGGGAAAAAAATGGAGAAGACATTAACTTTTACCCTTCCATGTTTAGATTTTTCCACAAGCATAACTTCATGCTGTATGAAGTTTTAAAAAGTCTTTTGCAGCACAATTGGCAAAGTTTATATTTAATTCATAAACAAATGCATCCAGATTGAACTTTGAAATTTCTTTTCACTAACAACTTACTTAATCTATTCATTTAAACTTTTGTTGAGATTTCCATTTTTGCTAATTAACTTGGTCCATTTACTTCTAAATATTCATTGTTTATTTATTTTTTCTAGAATAATTAAGTAGTATATAATATCCTTTTTCTAATTACTGCTTTGCTAAAATATTTTAATACAAATCCATTTATCTGTTTCTAATCATGACTCAATCCTTTTTTCTTTTCAAAATATACATTTCATATAGCCATATAATTCTATAATTAAAACACTTCTTCTTTTAATACCTTTTAGTAAAACTGAACAAAGGAATATCTTTTTGTTTGTAAAAATAGATAGAGATCTCACCTTTTTGACAGTTTTAATCACTTAGCAAAATCACTGACTTTACTTATACACCTTGCAGCTAATAAAGCTCTTTACTAGAAAATATTTTATCTTCAACTAATATGATTCATGCACACCTGCAATTCATTAAGCATTTATATAACATACCTAACAATGCTAATTAACTTATTTATTTAAAGTGAAGTAAAAAGTGCATGACTTGGAGGTTTATTCCCTTCTCTATACTATATATCATGGGTCCCCAACCCTATGCCCATGGGCACCATGGCGCCCACAGACCATTTTACATGTGCCCACAGCTATCTGAACATGATAAAAAATTATTTAACTAATACAAATAAATTTAATTTTTAAAATTTCTTATAATTTATTGTAATCAAATTGTATGGCATACTATACTTTTACAGTGTAAAAATATAAACGTTAATTATATGTTAAAATTTTATTTTTGAAATGAATATTTTTTTGTACATTGTGTATTATTAACAATATCCAACTATAAATTTACACTGAAAAAATAAATAGTGCCCCCCACCTGGCTGGTATTATAGAATGTGCTCTTAAGTGCAAAAAGGTTGGGGACCCCTGCTATATATGCAGTCAAATGCTGTATAAATCCATTATTTATAATAGTAAACTAAACATTTTATATTTATTTCTAATTGCAAGTTGTTAAAAATGAAATTCTATTTTTCTCCTGCTTAATTTGCTAAGTTATATATCAGGCACACAATAGGAGCATTGTGTCAGCATGGTGAGCAAAGTTTGCTTATATAATGATAAGCTCTAAGTATAAGTGATCCACTTATGTTGTGTACATTTATAAAAGTGTATGATAGAATAATTTATTGGTGCTGATATAGTACAATCTCAGAGGCCATTTTGAATTCTAAAACACCAAAAAATACTGCTGGCACATGCAAGCAATAAATGACATCGACTAGAAGCACTCAGTTTTCAAAAAAATGATTAGCCTAAGGCAGTACAATTAAAAAATGGAGGGGGGAGAAAGTATCATGGAAATTAAAAATCCCAAGGCACTAAACTTAACATGGGAAGTTAAATAGCCTAAGGTGCTACAATGGAAAAAAGTGTGTGAAAAGAAAAAAAAGTGAAAAAAGAAAGTAACATTGAAAATTTAAAAAATTACAAAATCCTTTAAAATAAATCAAAAACACTCATTTATATAGTGATAATCAAACATTGTAATAGTAAATCTCAAAAAAATTAACATATGTTAAGGCATTTAAAAAAAACATAAATACTATTTTACAAAAATCCTTTATATAGCGATAATTAGAATAATAATAAATGCTAATTTCAAAAGCTTATTCCAGTCAGTCTTTCAACAGTATATACTAAATCAGTATTATAATTTTAAAAAACAATATTTAAAAACTATAATGCTATATATCAAACATTGTAGTAACATTGAATAGCCTAAAATGCTACAATAAAAAAAAAGTGCAAAAAAAGAAATAAAAAAAAAAAGTAACATTGAAAATTTAAAAAATTACAAAATTCTTTAAAATAAATCAAAAATGCTAATTTATATAATGATAATCAAACATTGTAATAGTAAATCTCAAAAAATTAACGTATGTTAAAGCATTTAAAAAAATCATAAATGCTTCTTTCAGAAGCTTATTCTGTAATCAGTCTTTCACCTGTATATAGTAAATCAGTATTATAATTTTAAAAAACAATGTTTAAAAAGTATATTGCTAAATCTCAAATGGTGGAAACATGACTTTCAACACTATGTCATGGAGTGTCAACAAATAAAAAACCTAATTAACTTATTTTTAAAAATATATAATATTTTACAATTGGCTTTGAGATTATCCCTCTAGCTAAGAGTTTTAATAAATCACAAATGTTAATAATAGACATATTACAGTTAGCATTTATTTAAGTAATTTTTTACCAATATTTTAAGAATTTTAAAAAAATTACCAAATTTCTGAATCGGATGGTCATCCGAGGCTGAATTTGATTCTTCCTAGATCTCTTCATTAGTGCAAAACCATAAATCCATCAACAAATTATACTTTTAAGATTTAAGTTTATTACTTTAAAGAAGATGCCACTAAAATTAATTTATTCAGGAAATATCACAGCTTGATATCATCTCTTTCAAATTTATTTTTAGAACTGTGCTTGCATACTATATGATATATCCTTCTTGTTCAATATGTCCTCATATTTTTTCAAATATAAAATTACATAAAGAAGGTAAGGTAATTCTTTGCGAGTTATGATAGATTTTGGTGGTTCATTCATGTATCAGACTTCTAAATATATTGGTAAGCTTTTACAATATTTTTTTAGGATTTGGGGATAATATGATTGCTTCATCATTTGACTTTGTAAATAGTATTAAAATTTAATTATTGATGAAAATGATGTTATTTCTTCATTGAATGTTACAAAATGTATGGATTTATTGATAGAATGAATTCCATAAAAATAATTGAACATACATTAAAAAGTAAAAATATTTGTAAATATATGATAAAGTTTATTGTTGATTCTTTAAAATTTTTTAATAATAACATTGTTGCATTTTTTGAAGGTCAATATTATAAAATGTCTAAAGGTTGGCCTATGGGTCTGCCTGTAGTTGCACAAGTTTGCAATTTTGTTTTATCTACATATGAGAGTAGTATTTTAAATATGTGTACTTTTGAAGATATTAAAATTTACAAAAGATATGTGGATGATGTTTTTGTTTGTGGAAATACTAATACTATAAATTTGCTTGTAGAGGAATTAAATAAGTTGAATGGCTTGAAATGGACTATTAAAAAAGAACAGGACAAAAATATTAAATATTTAGATTTAATTATTACAAGAGATAACTGTATATTAAATTATAAATTAATAACTAAGCCACTGCAAAAAAGAGAATATATAAATTGTAAATCAAAAGTACCAATGATATATAGGATGGCAAGTTTTAGATATTTTTTGTTTTGGCATGAAAAATTACGTCATTACCAAAGTGATAAACTGAAAAAGGTTGAGATCTTTGCCAAGGAATTGCTTGATGCTGGTTATAAAATTGAACAAATATACAATACTTTATGTCAATTTAAAATTAGTTATAATGATTTAAAGGAAATGAAGATTAACAGTAAACAATTGATATATATTCCATTTATTTCAAATCCACAAGTGAAATTTTTTTAAGGATATATATAAGAATGTATTTAATGTTTCATTCTATGTTCCAAACAATATTAATAAATTAGTCAATAATTCTAAAGATGTCATACCTGTCAAACAAAAAAGTAATGTCATATATCATTTTTTTGTGATTGTATGCTATCATATATAGGTTAATCTAGATGCAGTATTGAGAAGAGATTGAGAGAGCATGAATTGTTATATAAGTGTGTAAAAACTAAAAATAATGGTGATTTAATGTCTCCTTTAGTTTTCTTTGATGGTGAAAAAACATGTAAATATAAATTTTAATTTGATTTTGAAAATGTGAAAATTCTTAATGACGAGAGAAACCATAATAAAAGAAAAATTAAGAAAGCAATTTTTATAAACAGGAATAAAATGCATTTAATAAATCGACAAGCTGCTAACATTAAAATACGAGATTCCTGGGATTTGAATTGATGACGTTTGCATCTGCTTTCTTTTTGTTTGTTTTTTTTTTTAATTTAATGACAGTTGAGGCAGGTTTAAGAAATTAACGAAAAGTACTTTGGCTGATTTAAGGATTGTTTATAATAGTTTGTAAACCGTTAAATTTATTATTTCAATTATATATATATATATATTAATCTACAGAATATTTTTATCATATTAATTTTATTTTGTTATTACTATGACATTCATTTTACTGGAGGCAACGTTTAGTAAATTCCTAGTTTTAAACTTATTTGAGTCTTTTACTGTACAGCTTAGCTAGAACAAGTTACTTGCTTAGTTCTCAACATTAATTTTAACAACTACATAATGACAGTTCTTCAATATATAATTACAAATCTTATGTTTTAATATAGGGATTTAAGTTTCATTATAAATTCTTTCATTTTAACATTAGTTTTAAACAGATCAATAGGTCTTATCTGGAAGATCAACAACTAGCAGTAATCAAATAACATTATTCTGATTTCAAAAGAAAAAGCAAGAAGTGCAGAAATTAAAAAGGTAATGATCAACTAAAAGATTAAAGTATAATTCCATTATCGTAGTTCTGTGAACAATGAAGAATCATTGATATTCACCATTTAATATTATATATCCTCCAATTTTTATATAATTCTTGGTTTAACAAGCTATTAGAATTTAATATCCAAGTTTTATTTAACACTATTTTTATTTCAAAGTGTTTTATGCTTTCTTATATTTTACTTTGATCCTAATCTAACTTTTTATTCTTAAGTTATAACAGTGTTTTTAAACACATTTGTAAGAGAGATATTTGTTCATGGTGGGGCTAAAAATCGAGCATTCGATTTATTTAATAGCCACACTTGTAAATATCGACTATATCAGACTATGAAGTCATAGTTAAGTATTACAAGGTGAAAAGATACTCTCACTTTTCAAGACCCTATAATATCAAAGTAAAGTTTGCTTAAATAACATGAAAACTAATATTGAGGCGGTTCTTCTTTTTCTTCTAAATGTGCATGCATAAGGACGATCATTTTTAGCTCTCAAGGAGTTTGACTGCATCTATTTAATTTTTATATATGTTACAGTTTATGATACATGTATTTATATTTATAAGATAAACTTCACGCACTGATATTCTAAGGTTTATAAAAATTAGAGTATCTCTCTTCATCTTGTAATAATACATAACTAGGATTTTATTGCGACATATGCCGTATTTAAAAATATGGCTATTAAATAAATTGGACGCTTTTTTTCCAGCATGCATCAACAAATATTTGCTTAAATAACATCAAAGCTGAAATGAAAGAAGTTCATCCCTTTCTCCTAAATTTTTATTGATACATGACCACGATCATTCTTAGCTGTTGGATGTTTGCTTATATATATATATATATATATATATATATATATATATATATATATATATATATATATATATATATATATATATATATATATATATATATATATAACACTTCTCAACTAGCATTAAATATACCTTTGAATTTTTTGGAATATATTTATAAATTGAGAAAACGCATCCTTACTAAATTTTTATATTAATATTTCAGTCATTTTTGAATAGCATATTTGTTACTAAGTAAGATATGTCTAAAGTGTACTTTTCCTTAACCTCTCCCCATTCTCATCCCAAATTCAATAGAATAAACTTTTTCTTAAATTCCATTTGATTTCTATAATTATTTTTTGATTTTATTTATGGTTATTATTGCACTTTATATCTGGTTTGAATGAAGATGGGGTCAAATGTTTTAATATTATAGGTTAATGGAACAATAATTTTCATCAAATTTTACAGTAAATATTTTTTGAAGATTGCTATCAATCAACTTTTATTTTCATATATATATATATATATATGAATTTTAAATTCTTATAATGTCTGAATTATTAATTAATCTCTCAAAAGAATTACTTAAATTATATTTTTTATTGTTGTTTTTGAAAATTTTTTATTTGTCTTGATATATATTCAATATAATTGTTACTTTAATATCTAACATTTAAGGTCTAATTCTCTATTTAATATTTTTTTGTATTTCATTATTCTTATTTACATTTTGTATTCCATTATTTCATCACTTTTATATCGATTGTGCATCTGATTTCTGCTATCTTAATAGTCCTGCATACTTTATCAAAACTTAAATGTGGTTTAATCGTTATTTTATTTATTTTCATCTTTCTCAATTTTATTTTTTTTAAATTTATTTTGATTTATTTTGATTTATCAATTGCTTTCGTCCTGTCTTGAGATTCATCAAATTTTACTAGAATTTACTTCTCAAATTATTTTATTTATGTATGTATTTATTAAAAGAGTAGCCATTATTCTTAGGATTTGTAGATTATGAAAAGGCATTTGATTCTATAAACATCTCTTCAGTGATTAAAGCATTGGATCATCAAGGTATATCCAGGATATTGTTATATTTTAAAGAATATTTATAAAAATGCAACAGCAACAATTAGATTACATAATGATAGTAGGAAAGTCAACATTGAGAAGGGTATAAGATAGGGTGACTCCATATCTCCAAAACTTTTTACAGCAGTGCTGCAAGAAGTATTTTATGGATTAAAATGGGAAGCTAAAGGAGTGAAAGTAAATGGAGAATATTTAAGTCATATAGATTTTGCAGATGATGTAGTTGTTTTTGAAAATAATTCTTTAGAGTTACAGGAAGTGTTGCATGAGTTATCAGATGAAAGTAGGACTAAAGATAAATGTTAAAAAGACTAAAGTAATGTTTAATAGATTTTCTCAAAATATGAAAATAAAGATTGGTTATGATGAATTAGAAGAAGTTAACAGTTACAAATACATTGGTCAGATTATTAATACAGATGGAAACATAATGGACGAAATTAATCATAGAATTTAACTTAGTTGGAGTTCTTTTGGTAGAAATAATTTGATACTAAATGGAAATATGCCTATATGTTTGAAAAGGTAGGTTTTTAATAAATGTGTTTTGCCAGTTCTTACTTATGGATCTGAGACATGAACACTTGATAGAAGAGCAATACAGAAACTTCAAACCACTCAAAGAAATATGGAGAGATGCATGTTGGGAGTAACAAGAAGAGATCACAAACGCAATGTATGGGTAAGAAAACAAACAGGTGTTACTGACCTCATTGAAAAAATTAAAAGACTGAAGTGGAGTTGGACTGGATATATTGCTATAAGAGATGATAATAGATGGACAATTAAAATTTTAAACTGGATTCCAAGAGATTTAAAAGACCCCGAAGCAGACCACATGTGAGATGGATGTATGAAATAAGAAAGTGTGCAGGGGTGATGAGGAGAAGAGAAACTAAAGATCGGAAAAGATGGATTAAACTTGGAGAGACCTTCATCCTGCAGTGGATTGATAATGGTTGATGATGATATATTTGAATGGAGATCTTTCTTTGAAATTTATCTTGGGCTATTTTGAATCCTTCATTTAAATAATGTTTACAATATTTTATAGAGTCATTATATTTTCTTTAAAAGTTATTTTTTATCTGCATCTCATCTGGAATTACTTTAAATTAGAGTTCTACAAATTATTTAACCTTTTTTTTCATTTCTTTGAAAAATTATCACTTCGTATTTTAGTTATTATCGAGAATGACAAAATATAATGGCATCATTGTTCCAATTTCAATCTTTCATAAGTTTGTCGTTTAAATTTTATTGCTATATAATATTTTTATAAAATCTACATGGCAATGTTTTCACACGATTTAATAATTATTAACGGATATTCGTGTTTTGTTTTGTTTTTGTTTTTTTTTTTCGTTTTGTAATATATTTATACAACTTTTTTCTAACAGTTAATTTTTTTAATAACTATTTAACTTCTTTTTGATTTAATATAATTTAAATCTCATGTATAAACAAGCACAATAATAACAATCATCATCAAATATTTAGTTACTCTTGGTTAAGAGTTCATTTTATCTAGTCTCGAAATTTGTATTTCACTCAAATAATAGCAATAACTTATCTTAAGTATCTAAATCATCAAATTATTTTATTTTGATATCACACCAATACTTTCTTGTAAATAATAGAATTTTTTTATAATATGTTGTTGTCTCTTAATTAATCATGCTTTTCTGCATAAATCATTCTTAATCTTTCTGCTCTTATGTTTCACCTATTATCTTTAAAGCAAAGGTTACCATCGAAATCTCACAATGGATGCTAAAATGATAAAATGAAAAGAATCTCAGAAGTCGTAATTTCTTTTTAGAGTTCCTAGATAATTATTATAAAGTAACAAGATGTGTGCCTCCTCTACAAAGAATATTTTAACGTTTGATTGACGTGGAGGTATGTAATTATATAAGGGATTTGAAAAAATATTTTCAGGCTTCTTTCAACTATCCAATCTATCTCATACAACTTGTACACATAACCTCACAGTTTATATTAAAAGAATAAATCATCAAACTTTAATGGATAGACTTCAATATACTCCACCCTCTAACTCTTCAATCATCTATACCATTGAAAATCTGATGATGGAATGCCCAAATTCTCCATTGATTCCAACATTATTGTCATGTCTATGTTGAACTTAAGTTTCTCTGGCCCCTTATATATAGGACCTTATCTATTTAAATACATATAAGAGGGATGGGCAATATAGATACTAAATTTGTAATATTTGACTGAATACAAGTATAATTTATATACCTGTAGTTATGTAATTATATAAGAGATTTAAACACAGAATTTCAAGCTTCCTTCAGCTATTCAATCTATCTTATATACACCTATATACATTACCATGCACATGCATAAGAGATAAATGATCTGGACCAATTGTTGGATGTTGGTTCAGCATGAAATATTTATATTGGATATTTATCTTTTATGCATGTGCGTGATCATGTGTTTTGTTTGTACGAGAGAGATTTAATAGCTGATGAAAGCTTGAAAGTCTGTGTTTAAATCTCTTATATAAAAACTATTTTAAAATGTTTGTTACAACTAATCTGCTAGCATGTTTAACAATTATATATTCGAATTTATCACATGCAGCAACTGATTTATGTTATAATCTATAATATTTTATCTTTTATATCAATATAAATGAAACTTTCATTTAGTTTGATAATGAGTCCATTTCTCAAGAATAGTCATAAATTTAGAAAAATAATCAGTTTAATATATGATTAATATCTTGTGTTGTGCTGGGGGTGGATTCGAAGTTAACATTCCTGGTAAGAAGCTCAAATGTTATCTCTTGCTCAAATATTATGTATTTCAGCAGCTAATTATTCAGTATTTACTTATTTAACTTATTTAGGAGAAGTAATTTTAACACTTAAAACATCTCTATTTATGTATGTGTAAATGTAATAGCACTTCATATTTAAGTCCACCTGCTTCTCTAAGAAGCTACTAATTTATTTAAACTTCTTAGCGATTCAAACGTTTTCGAAATTCTTTTCATCAGTGTCTAATTGATCATTAAATCAAACTTTTTATTTATGCAATCAAACCGATAATACTGCCTTATAATAAACAATAACAATTCTTTCATTGAAATATAATAATCTATATACTATTGTATAAATGTATAAATGTTCTCACATGGAGAAAATATCAAAAACATTAAATACAATTCCAATGCATTTTGGGTGAAGAATATATTTTTCAAAGGCAAAATGTTATATTCCAATTCAAAAAGAAAAAAATGAGAATATGACAGTTTGCCTTTGAAAAAGTTATTCTGCTTTGCAAATGCGTTTAAGCTTTATTCAATGTTTTTGATACCTCTTCATATATGAAGCCTTGATATAATTGCATATAGATTATAAACACTGTTCTGTAGATCATTTTTGAACACAAATAAATAGAACAATCATCAGACTTTAAGATGTAGTTCTCGCTTATGTTTTTAAAAAGTTTAAATGAATTATTTTTCATCAAATCTATATCTCATTTATGTATTTAAGAGGAACTTACCTATGAACTATTCTCATAATCACTAATAAAATTGAAACTAACGACAAAATTATTACGTATCTCTATTTGACACCTAATATCATTATAACAGCGCTTTAATTCATACTATCACGTGATGAAACTTATGTGACCATTTTTATACATTCTCGTGAATCTTTTGAATTTATCAAATAAAAGGCTTATGCAAATAGATCAAAAAGAAATATATTGATTAAAAATTTATTATTTAATATAATTAAGATTATTTACTAATTATATATCAATAATTTTATGCCAAGTACCCAATATAATAAATAACCAGAAGTACTTGTATTTTTGTTGTTTTAACAAACATGGAGTCAATTAAATATTTAGCATAGCCGTTTGCATAATTTATTCATGACATTCAAACTTTACATGCCATGGGATTTATATGCCAACTTAGATCACCCCTGATAAGAAACATAACATACAATTTTACTTTTAATCCTATACTCATCATCTAATTTAATAACAACTCAGTCTTTAATATGTCTTTAATGTAATCCACACTCATGCCACAATTATGACTAATGGTTTTCAGTTTACAATGATAAAGTATTTGCACAATGAATGTTTAGTTTTCAAATATGATGTCATACTATGGATTAAATTAGTTTTTATCATTAAAAATGTGAGATGTTGAAAGTTACTCACTTCATATTATCACTTTTCATCACATTTTCAATTTAATATATGCTATTTGTTAAACAAACATGATTTCACAAGTTATTTTATACAATACTCTGGTATTCAATCTCATTATTAATCCGTGTTTAATTCTTCATGATTCATACTTACCTATAGTGCAAGACTGATCACACGTGATTGTAAACAAGAACTCTATATTACACTGTATATTTAACTTTTCGTGCAAATAAAGGTTATTTTGAGAAAAAAAAAGTGTAGTCATGTGATCTTTTTCTGTTATTGTTTAATTACTTTTTCTCTAAACTGCACATTTATTCTCAGACTTAATAAAATGCATATTTAATTAAAATTGTATTTAGCACTGTTTAGCCATCTTCTTACCTTTTTGACTATTAATCTATTATTTTCACTGAAATTTTTATATAATCATTATAATAAATTATAGTAATCCTAAAAAAATCATATAAAATATAATTTGGAAGCTAATTTAATTTGAAAATCCACTTTTTATTTAATTTATAAATCAAATATTAATAATAATAATTATTATTACTAAATAAAACTAAAACATATTAATGCTTTTAACATTATTAAAATTATTTGTTTATATTTTTTAATATCTTCGTAAATAATCAATTCTTATTTTGTTTATATAAGTAATTTCTATTATAATAATAACATAATTTTTATTATTTATTTTTTTAGACAAATTTATAAAGTGTAATTAATTCAAAATAAAAATAATTGAATTTTTCAAATATCCCACAGATCTATACTTATTATATAAAAAAAACTGGACAAACTTTAACAGTAAGCATAATTTTAAATTTATATATTATTAAAAAGCTGTTAATATTTATTTATTAGAATAAGTTATAAAGCAGTTAACAAGCAATGATAACCTGCCATAATAGATCATATAATGCTTATCCATAATCGAATAATACTCTTTATAATGATCATCTTTTATTTTTCTGAAAAAGAAATATGAACTAGGTTTTTGTAAACTTACATCATATTTTAGAGCGCAAGAATGATATCTATAACAAAGAGCACTTAATTAAATATCAGTATACAAATAATTTATAATGTGTGTTTCAAAAAATATGCAGATATTTAATATTTATGTTGACTGGTGTCTTGTTAAAGGGACTAGTAATATAGCATGTATAATAGCTGTTCTCATAAAAAGTTTGATTAATCGTCATATATAGTTAATTAAAAATTATACCATTTACGTCATCTTGTTTATTAGAGATTATTTTTTAAAAAAATCTAAACTTTATTTATATTTTTCCAAATATATTCATTCACTAATAGGATTATTTTTGTGTGTTTTTCAGCTGTTACTTGTCTGACCACATTCTGTACTATCAGCCTTTAGATTTGTGAATAATAAATTTAAGATTAAGCCATAATGTTCTAATAAAAGCAAAATCAATAAAAAAATTAAAATCTTATCTATGATAGAGCATCCTTTTCATTTTGTTTTATTGCAAGACAAGGTTAGTAAATAGTTTCCAAATATTATGAATTATCGCACCACGTATCTTAGAGGGTTATTTACCACTAACATGTAATCAACATCTTTAATTTTTGGTGGATTTTGTCTTTGTCCATTATTTTTATTTTTATTAATTTATTTTCATATTTACATACATGATCTGCTACTTTATACACATCATTTTTACTTCTTTAATCATTATTTCTTGTTCTTTTAATATATATTTTTATAAAGACAGATAATTTCACCAAAATATATCTTTTCATAGTCACATGGTATTTTATTGATACAATTTTTTTTTTTTAGTTTAGGTTTTACAATGGTTATAATTATTTATTATTTGCAGTATGCATGGGTTTGAAAAGCTCTTCTGAAATTTTGTTTTCAGATATTATATATATATATATATATATATATATATGAATACATATATATATATATATATATATATATATATAACACCAAAACTGACTAACACTATACTAGCAAAAATAAAAATGCATAACCATAAAACAATACAATACTAGATTAAATCCAAAATTTTACCAAAATCCTTACACAAACATTGTTTTATCTACTACAAATAGACCTTCTTAAGTGAAAATCAAACTAAAAGAAATAATATATATATACAAACAAAAAACCTTCCCATAATTCATTTCAAACTCCACCTTCCCTTAATATCAAAAGAAGTCTTCATATGATTGATAGCCTCAGAATCAAGAAGTTTTATCATCAAAGTCTCCTTTATTCTTCTTTTTAACTCATTCTTTACATAAAGAATAACCGAAGCATTGTCAAGCAATATTTTATGACCTGTATTCAATTCATGAATATATAAAGCTGAGTTAAGATACCTATGTTTAACTCTACTTATATGAACCTTAATCCTTTCATTAAGGCTAAACTTACTCTGGCCTACATAAAATTTACCACAACTACATGGAATCTTATCAACGATACCAGGAATAGACCTACTATCAATAGACTGTTTTGAACCATTAAATAACGAATTCAAATCAGAACCTTTCTTCCATGCAACCTTCATTCCACTTAACAAATGACTATTTCTATAAACCAAATTATATATTGAAGCCTTAAATGGTAAAGACATATAATCATTATCCTTACCAACAAAATTCTTACTATCAAAATCACAACTATAAACATTATTATTAAATAACACTTTTTTAATAAAATCATGACTATAACCCAATTCTACATATTCAGCAGCAAATTGACTTCTTTGAATATCAGCATTATTATTAAAATTATAAAGCCTTCTATTCCTACAACAAAAATTTAACAAAGACATTTTTTATGTATAAAAGGCTGATAACTATCAGATCTAATCACATTTCTCAAATTCTTAGGTTTTATAAAATGACTGCAAAACATCATTAATCTTCTCAACATTTAAATCTAAAAACTTTAATTTTACAAAATCAAAACTACACCCCTCAATTGTAAACTTAATATTAGAATCAAAAGCATTCAATCCACATAAAAACTCTTCTAATTTCTCTTTCTGAATAACGAAGAAACAATCAACATACCTAACAAATAATTTAATATAACATGAAAACAGATTAATAGCACTACATTCCAAATAATCAATATAGACAGCACACATCAATGGAGAAATAACATAACTAATAACCCAACCGTCTCTAATCTTATAAAACACATCATTAGACATAAAATACATTGAATCTTCTAAACTACTTTTATAAGAATTTAGTTAGAATGATTTGAACTCAGGATTTTTCAGTCTATTCATCCTCCAACAACATACATGTGCAAAAGACATATGATCACCAATATATGGAATTTGTGCAGAACCAGCATTTATTGGTTGAGCCAGATCATAATTCCCCACACATATACATAATCAGCACTCAGTTTATATTAAGATAACAATTCCTCAAACTTTAATGGATAGGTTTCAATCTTCTCACTCTTCCAGATATTCAACCATCCATTTCATTAAAAAAACCTTTTAAAACCCTTATTGCATTTGATATTGTAGTCATATCCATGTAAACATTATGCCAATCTACCACATCATAATATTAGAGCATTATGTAACCATATATATTATATATTAACAGTAGAGGGATGAGCTGCACTTATACTAAAATATAATAATAGTAATAATAACAAGTCAGATGTCACATTGTAAAGCAGTATATAATTTGCTTATAGATTAATTTCATATATATATGTGTGTGTGTGTGTGCGCGTATAATTAGAGGGATTTTAACTTAAGATTTTTAGTCCATTCATCCTCCACTCCATTACTTAATATTATATATGTTCCCTTTATTACTCTCATTTTCTATTTCTCTCATGATTCAATGTATGTGTGAAAGTTTATTCTGTTTTTAGGGAAGAGTTTCTGTAAACAGTAAATTTTATCTTACTATAACTTGATCTTCTCATAAGAAATTTGTGTTTTTGTTTAATCTTTATTGTGATTTTAATTCTAAAAAATATATTATTGATATGTATTCAGAACTTTTGTTAAGGTGCTTCAACATATGTCATATAAAATATATTATCAAGAATTTTGTTGGCGATAGAGTAGTATTTATAGTATAATTTCCTGATATTCCATTTAAATATTGCTAATCAAACGTGAACTCTTTAGCCATTTCTTGACTTCAAAAGAGTTTTGTTTTGCATAGAAGTAGGTTGTTTTTATGCAGAATATTAAGAGATCCATATACTATCAATAAATAAAATTGTTCTGGAATGTAAGAGTTGTCTCTGGATATATTTGAGAATAATTTTTACATATCAAAGCTTAATACCATTTCAATTCTTTCTGTTTCATGTTATTGATCGCCACCACAAAAGGTTTCGAATCTCTGACAAATTCAACCCAGTAAATATATAAAACTATCAGTAGGTCTTAATGAAATGCTGAGTTTTTGTTGTTACTTTCTGTAGTTTTGAATTAATTAGTTTGGAATTTTTGCCATTTTGCTTGCTAAAAAGAGTTATCTTATATTTATCAATAATATCTATTACACTTATAACATTTCACTTGTAGGCAAAAAATGATTATAGTTTTATATATTTGATTTCTCTCAACATAGTTGTTTGCTAATAATGTGCTTTCATTTCTTAAGTATTTTCTTTATTATTATCGTTCCATCATCAGATTTTCAATTGGATGGACAATTGAAGAGTTGGAGTGTGGAGTAGATTGAAGCCTGTCCATTAACGTATGAGGATTGTCTATCTTAATATATATCTGAGCACTTATAGTATATATGTGTACAGCTGATAGTCTGGACCAACTGATGATTGCTGTTTTAGCATGAAATACGTATATTGGTGATTATTTATCTTTTCAACATATATGTGTTTAAGTGTATCAGGGTTATTAGATAGAGTGGAGAGTGGTGGGTCGTGTGAAAGTCTGTGCTCATATACCCTATATATTACTTACACTAAAGGAACTTTTTCTCAAGTTCTATCGTTATACCTAATGGTAAGATATTAATGGTATAAAACAAAGTCTAATTCTTTGTCAAAAATTTTAGCATCTATTAGATTCTTCGAAATAAGGTTTAGAATTTATGAACTTCTAAGTTGTTTGCTGCAATATGGATGTTTGATATGTTCATGTAAGTTTACAAATAATTTGTCTTCTTTTGACTTTTCTTTTTCATATAATTTAAGTATGATTTTTTTTTAGTGAAAAACACTTGAGAAGTTTTAATGACTAATTTTGTTTTTAAGTAAAAATGTTATGTTACTAACAGAATATAATGTTTCATATTTGAAAAACAACCGTTTATTCTTTTTTTTAAAAAAAATATAGCTTTACTTTCTATCTAATTTTCTCCGCTCTTTGGGGGGTAATCTGAAAATTTTAGTTGCAACCGTTTGGGACATTTCCTACACATTCACGTTTGTATAGAGAAGCCAATTGATTTTTCTATCTCGGATAGCTTTAGATATAATTTTTATACTTAAGATTGTTGTAATAATGCTTTTCTATCATATACTTAATATTTGACTGAAGGTTGGTGATAATGGAAAATTTATTTGTAAATATATAGACTATTTTCATCAACTAGTTCTGTTAAATGGTTTTTAGAAAAATTTAAATAAACAACATTTTCAAGGGCATTATGTTTTGCCTCCCATAGGTCCAATCACTGACAGTACAAACATAAAAATTGAACAAGTGACCTTTAGATTTGTGAAGACTGAATTTAAAATGATGTTTCAATCTTCTAGGTTATTCTGTCAAAAGTAATAATAAGTACAAATGTTGTAAACCTAACTGTGAGGCTTTTTTAATTAAAGATGTTTAAGGTTATATTATGTTGCAGAAATATTTTTGGTGATATGTAGGCATGAAAGCCGCTGCTACATAATTTGAATATATGTTAATTAAAGCCACTTATTATTTGCTATATTTAAAGTACATTTAAACAAACATATCTATGCTATCCACCATATTTTGTTTCAAATCTCCTTGAATACATTGTACCTTACATATAATAGATCACATTTTATTGATAAACGTTGATTACAATAGAAAACTTATTGTTTATTGACCTGCAAGTGTATCATACTTTTCAATATGCATATGTATATAACATAGATGTTTTATATGTATAATATTCATATAAAAATGAAGATTATAGAAGAACAAAATTTTTATGAAAAATAATAAATTGAGGGAACACATTTACATATATTTAACTGAGTGGATGTTCAATTGTTCATTCACTGAAAAACTAAGAATTAAAAAAATAACTTGCTATATTGTATTTTTATTTTTTAAATAAAATAAATAACAAAATGTCTGGTTTTCATCACAATAAAATATGCTCTTGAAAATATTCTTTTTTCAATACCCTTTTAACCTCTTATAGAAATGTAATAGCAGTTTCATTATTAACCTTTTAACTGTTTGACTCGTTCTTAATCGAGGCAATTTTTGATACATATTCGTTTTAATCGAGTAAATTTGACATCGCTGTAAATTGCTTAGTTTTTGGACTACGTTTACGGTTTTAACGTCATTTTTTAGAACGCAAAAAGTTTTATAATATACTGCCATCTATTGAATTATTTTACAAGTAAAAAATCAATTAATTGATGATTTATGTCAAACAAAAACTAAGCACTGCCTTTTCACATCTTTTCTTGAATCTTATTGGCTGTTGAAATTTTGTAAACAAAAGAAAATGGAAAAGCTCCGCCTTCTCATCATCTTTTCTTGAATCTTATTGGCTGTTAAAATTTTTATATGGCTGCCAAAAATTAAAAATTGAAAATGATAAACGAATGTTTTAGAGCATTTTAAAAATATTTTTTGATGAAATACAAATAAAATACAAATTATTTTCATATAATATGTCAAAAATAAATATTATTTTACAAAAATAGTTACGATTTTAGCAAGAATTATTTATTTATTGCAAAGTCGGGAAAAAAAAATCATAACGTGAAATTATGATTGCCGTTTCTTTTCATGTCAACCGTAACAAATATTTTTAAAATTAAAAATCAAAATTTATTTTTGAACAAACTTTCGTTTATTTTTATAATGTGAGAAATTACTAATATACTTTTTAAAAACGAAACTAAAGTGAATATATTTAAAAAAACGGTCAATAACTTTTGAAAAATTGATACATTATTTTGTGCATCGGCTAATTAAAAGCTTTGAGTGATACCACCTGCAGCGAATGAACAATTGGACAGTTAAAGGGTTAAAAAACTGTGACCTCTTTGGTTGTTTTGATGAAAAAGTCAATATCAGCTTTAAATTTTATAAAACTTTTAACATTATACTTAAAATATGTTTTATTACACAAAATGCTGCCCTTCAAATACAGAAAGAATAATAAAGATAAAATAAAATGTGTTTGCACTATGGACCAAATAAATTTTATCAATGAATATAATGATTTATGGTGATTCAAGATAAAAAAAATGGCTGCTGGCATTTTATTTCGATTTTTTAAATATGATTTCTTATGGCTCTCAGAAATGAAAAATGACTCCTTGCTTGTCAAAAAAAATATTAAATTTATGAATATTAGTGTTATTGTTTTGTTTATTTATTTATATTTTTGAATACTATATAATTGAAGACATGTATATTAATATAGTGGAGATTGCAATTCACATTAGAACATTAATATTGTGTGATTTCATTGAGTTTTAATTATTTTAATTTTATCTGTAAATATTACTGTAGATAGCAATGATAATGTAAGCTAGATATAGATTTTCTTTATTCATTTATATGCTGATATATTCAATATTATTACATTAATTTGTGTTATATATATATAATCATTAAAAACCAGTTAACATGTAGATAATCCCAATATCAATAACAATCAAAATTTTCTAATTGTTGCCAAGGCTGCCTCTTTATATATATATATATATTATAAAAGATCGATAAATCTACCTTTATTTTAAAAAATCATTTGTTGTTTTTAAAAAAAAAATTCTTTGATTTGATGTTTATATATGGAGTATTAATATTGTTTATGGTTATTAGTTATAGTTATTGTTGTTTGGATTTATTATTTTATTGATTTGTTGATGGTACATCGTTGTGAATATTTAATTGTTATTATTGTTATTATTCTTAATGGTGAGATTTTTAATAGTAATAGTGACATGTTCCTGTTATTATAAATAAATAAAGACATATAAATTGTTGATTATAAAAAAGATTATTTCATTTGTAGTGATTATTTAAAAAATGCAATGTTATTATTTATGTATATATATATTTTTAAAGCTATCAAATAAATTTTCAATTTAATTTTTTTTTTTTTTTATAAGATCGATATTTTTATTTTTTGAATGTTAATTCATTTAAAAAAACATATGTAACAATGGTTTTCAAAACTGCACGTTCTGTGGCATGTGAAAAACAACAACAGAAAAAAAAGCCATTATTATGATAGTTATTAAAAAGAAACTGAAGGAAAAAAGCTAATTGTACATTTATATTCGGTATCTTCATTTGTCAAGATAATTGGATAAATTACTGTAGTAAACACATTAATCATGATTGGCTAATATATATATATATTACAGCCAGGAGGCTGCATCTTTTTTTTCTTTTATCCCAAGGCAATTTAAAAAGAAAAACTAGGCAAATTTCAACACATGAATTTCACCGCGTCCGAAGCAACTAGAATTAATATATTGGATTCAACATTTCAATTTATTTATTTATTTTTCAAGGAGAGAAATCTTAAAAAAGAATGGAATATATATATATATATATTGTAATGGAACGTACTTGCTGCATTCCATTTAAATTGAAGAAAGACAAAATTATCCCGGTTATATATAAATAAATTGTGAATTCAATTAATTTCATAATGACTCTAGCATTAAAAGAAAAATAAGAATAATATATTACCGCTCTTTCAAATAAATTACAAAGATGTTACTTATAAAACAAATAGTACATCCTTTATTTTATATTATGGTTTAATTTTAGGTAATATCAATGTTTTAAATACAAACCCAAATAATAAATATACATATATACTTGCAATAAGTATATATATTAAATATATAAAGACATATCTATGCTTAACAAGTAGATATCAATATAAATACAAATCCATACTTATACTTTTCAGATATTTAAAATAATAAAAAAAAAATATTACATACAGCAAATACATATAATTATTGTTTTGGCATGCATAAGAATTATTATACGAAGTTTAAAAAAAAAAAAATGAAAATAAATAAATTAATGATAAAAATTTTATAATAAAAAAATTTACGAATATAAATTTACTTATTAAAATATATATAACAACTCATATACAACCCAAACCTATAAGCCATACTTTAAGATTTTAAATTACTTAAGTATTAATTTTAACATCTGTTAAACGTTTATCGCTGTTAGAAAACAAGACGCTTGAATTGAATATTTATAAAACGTTATATTTTTATAATGAAAAATAAAAGTAAACAAAAATATCAATCTCAAAAAAAATATATTTATATATCATTTATACATATAACATTATTAACTACCTTTCAAAGTTCACATGTCCAGTTTTCCTTCAAAAGTCAACTTATTCCTTTGTTTTATTTCTTTATCCGTTTAATATTAGAATGCATTCTAGTAAAGGTGAGGAAATTATCACGTTAGAGAAAACTGTTAATTCTTGGATATATGTATATTTTATTCTTTTAAAATTTCTTTCCTTGAAAAATAAATAAATAAATTGAAGTGTTAAATCCAATATATTAATTTTAATTACCTCCAGATTATTATTAGATTGACCATTATAGATTCCAGATAGCTATGTCAAATTTCGGCTTCAGACGCGATGAAATACATATATTGAAATTTTCTTAGTTGTCTCATTTTAAACTGCCTTGGAATAAATGAAAGAAAATGGTGCAGCCTCTTGGCTGCGATATATCTCGATTAGCAGGTCATGATTTATGTATTTACCATAGAAATCTATCTTATTCCGATATTCTGAAGAATGGTAATTTCAAAGAAATAAAGTACAACAAAATTTTATCCTTCAGTTGGTTTTATTACTATCTTAATAATAATAATAATGGCTTCTTTTATTGTTGTTGCTGTTGTTTCACGTGCTAGCAAATGCTGTTTTTAAAACCCTCGTTACACATGTTTTCTTTTAAACAATTAACATTTAAAAAAAAAAAAATATCAAGCATATATATATTAAAAATATTAAATTGAAAATTTATTTGACAGCTTTAAAAATATACATAAATAATAATATTGCATTTTTTTAATAATCACTGCAAATAAAATAATTTTTTTTATATAATCAACAATTTATATGTCTTTATCTATTTATAATAATTAAATATTCATAACGATGTACCATCAACATATAAATAAAATAATAACTTCAAACAATAACTATACCTAATAACCATAAACAATAATAATACTTCATATATAAACATCAACTCAAAGAGATTTTTTTTTTAATAACAAATGACAATTTTTAAAATATAGATAGACTTATCGATATTTACAATACCCTCTAATCCACCGAAAAAAAAAATGTCTTTGCAGATAACTAATGAATTATGAGATATCGAAAAAAAACTTCTCAAATTTGTAATCTTTCTAAGGACTAACATGGTTTAAAGAATATTATTTTTCATATTAATAACCATATTCATTTATTTATATCTATCTTTCAGATCATCTAGATATTTGTCCAAGTTTTCTTAAAAAAAAAAAATAATAATAATCAAAAGTGCCTTTTTAATTCTTCTTGTAAAGAATTTCCAGTATGTTGAACTTTGTGAAGAAGTTTGCTTTAATTTACAAGATTTTCATATAGCATTTTGGTATAATTCAATTGCTTTTGAATAATTTTGAGATAAGTACCTAAAGATTTTGCTATGAATTCCTTAGATTCTGCATCTATATTCTTTACATAAATAGTAACTTGATCATAAGCACTAACATAATTCTTAACTTTATCAATAACAGTTGCTATTTTATCAGATAATCTTACTTTTCCTTTGACTATCTTTATAAACATCGTCAACTTGAGTAAGTCTTTATTTTACTTCACTTGTTCTACGTTCAATTAAAAATAATTCTCTGGACAATTTTGAATGGTATTCATTCAAATTTTCCAAATAATCCTTTAAAAATTGCAAATCAGATTGATGTAATACAACTTCAGCATTAAAAAAAAAATTTCTGAAAATCATTTTGAAAATCATTCTGTTCTATATTAAGTCTTTTCAGTTTAACTTTAGGTTTATTTAAATCTCTTTCCTTAGCTATATTTTCTCGAAGAAAATCTTTACTAATCACATCATCACTTCTCATTTTAAGTTTAATTTTGGCTTTGCCAATTTCTTTTTCTTTATCAATAATCTTTCTGCTAAGAATTAAATTAAATATCTTTTCATTTATTCTTTTAAATTTTACCTTTGCTTTCCCTACATCTCTTTCCTTGTCAATATTCTCTCTAAGAAAATCAATATTATTTATTATTCCTTCTATAACTTTAAGTCTAACTTTGGCTTTTCCAATATCGTTTATAAAATCTATACTTCCTTTAAGATAATTTATTTTAAACTTCTCTCTACTCATCTCTTTGAATTTTACTTTAATTTTCTTCATATTTTTATTGGGATAAATTATCTCTTTAAGAAAATCTATTTTAATTTTCTCCTTACTTCTGAATTTAAGTTTTATTTTGGCTTTGCCTAAATCTCTATTTGGATCAATTTCTACTTTCATAAAATTTACATTACATATTATATTGTTAATTCTTGTAAAGAATATTTCTTTGTAAATATTAATTTTTGTATAAACGTTTCCACAATTAATGGTACATTTTTGAACTAGATTTTGCATTTTATCTTTAAATTTATTACTGGTATTATCCGTAATCTTTGGTAATTCATTGTCTAATAACTTTAGATATTTTTCACCTAAAGAATTTAATTTTATTTCTACAGATTCATCAATTCTTTTATCCTCACTATAGTATTCATCAAAAATTTTAGGTTTCTTTATAGTCTTTCTTTCAACTACTTCTAATCTGGCTATAATTCCTTGATTTTCTTCCCTCATTTCACTACTTATTTCCTCAAATTTTGCTTTTAAAGAATTAGCTTCAACCATTGTCTCTTCTCTGTATTTTTCCATCTTTTCATCAAATTTTACTTCTACTCTTCTAACACTATTATCTACCAGAGCTTTTAATTCATCTTTTATTTCCTTATAAAATTTATTAGAATTGACTTTCATCTCAGTTCTAAGTTCCTCTTTTAGTTCATCAGAGTTATTTTTTAAACTAGTCTCTAATTTCTGGGAAAGTTCATCAGAATTTGTTTTTAATCTAGATTCTAGTTTCTGGGAAAGTTCATCAGAATTCGTTTTTATCTCAGCTCTAAGATCTTTTAATTCATTAGAGTTGGTTTTCATCTCAGCTCTAAGATCATCAGAATTTGTTTTTAATCTAGATTCTAGTTTATCATATTTAGACTCTAGTCTCTCATAATTTGTGTTTATCTCAGCTCTAAATTTTTCCATAAAATCTCTTAAATCAAAATCACCACTAACTGGCATTTCATTACTATTGTTATCCATTATTATTAGAACTGCAATATTATACAAAAAAAAAATCTAAGATATATATATATATATATATATATAAATAAAAATCTTAAAATATTTTACGCTCTTGTGATCTTCTATGTAGTAATTACCACAGATCAAGGGCTCACCATCCCCAATCATTATTCCAACAAGCAATTATTCAACTAAGCAAAGTACAAGCCTTTTTAATTTTATAATACATAATAGCTATCCGACAATCTAAATTTCAGTTATTTGAACTCATGAACTTCTTGGCTTAAAAAAAAAATCTCATCTATCACCATAACATCAACAAATTTCTCTAAAATATATATATATGTAGAGAGTAACAACTGATATCACTAAATAACATTTATTTATATTTAATGATAATAAATATTCTACACTTATACAATATTGAAATGTGGAAATTTCATATCAAATTCAATATAACCTTGAAATATTTAAAATACAACTAAATGTTCACATGCCTTAAAAACAACCAATTCAATAATATTGTGAGATAACTTTCGCACTCAAGATAATGGTAGTTAAGCATAAACTTACTAAATTGATGCCTATAAATTTTCTGGACCTTAAAACTTAATAACATTTTATATACATAAAAAAAAAAAATCAACTTCACTAATTATTAGCTTTTGTGCCCAAAACACTATTTTACTAAAATTGTACTAATGCAGTTTATTATCAACAAACATTCACTAATTGAACTTCATGTTTAAAAGTCACTTATAATGGAAAATAAAACATTAATATACTTGTTTTCAAACCCTAATTGATAATCAATGTAATAGATTATTTGTCACCCAGAATAGTCAATTAACCAAGCCCTTAAGTTTGGTGTTATATATTTAAGTTATATACTTATCTATTCCTCCAAAGATCCGACAGATACTGACAGCCAAAAGATTGATTAGCACTTCACAACTTTGATATAGATAAAAGAATTCAATCATTACTCCCAAAGCATACAATGTTTCATGAACACTTAGATGACCATCACATTTCATTCTATTTAAGCTACTACAACCCATAATAATTTTCTGAAAACACTATTACACTGCCCTCCTTACATCCAAGTCTTAGGGGCTATTATTTATAAAATATTTCCTTGCTCATCTTTGGGAGACTTAGAGGCAAATATTATACATATATCAAAAATAATTATACCTTACTCTCTCTGGAGTCTTAAAGGTAAAATCATGGCAGGACTACTGTTAACTGCTTCATGATAAATAATAATAAACATCAAAATTTGGGTTGGAGCAATAAATGAGATCAATCAATCACAAGTGACATGAATGCATCACATCCTCAAGACAATGACAAAAATTCCCCATCCAACATCAATACTTGCAACAGAACCAACCAAACTCCAACAATCAAATATCCAATCTAACCCTCAAAATTATAGATTTTCTACAACATAAACTTTCCAAATATGGACAAAATTATTATGCTATAATTTAACACCATCAATATAATTTTTAAATTGAAATTAAACTGCTTCATGACTATATTTATCTTTCATCATTAAAAAAAATACAATAACAGTAACAATCACCATCTAAACATAAGGCCAAAATATTTCCATTTATATAAAAAAAAAATTAAACACACAAAAATGCTTCTCTTTCTTTAAACTATATATCTCATATCAATATATATATACTACACATCTCTCAGGTATGTGGGGTATTTCAAGCCCTAATTAGCTTATTTCGAGCCCTAGTTGTTGCGCCAAATGTAATGGAACGTACTTGCTGCATTCCATTTAAATTGAAGAAAGACAAAATTATCCCGGTTATATATAAATAAATTGTGAATTCAATTAATTTCATAATGACTCTAGCATTAAAAGAAAAATAAGAATAATATATTACCGCTCTTTCAAATAAATTACAAAGACGTTACTTATAAAACAAATAGTACATCCTTTATTTTATATTATGGTTTAATTTTAGGTAATATCAATGTTTTAAATACAAACCCAAATAATAAATATACATATATACTTGCAATAAGTATATATATTAAATATATAAAGACATATCTATGCTTAACAAGTAGATATCAATATAAATACAAATCCATACTTATACTTTTCAGATATTTAAAATAATAAAAAAAAAATATTACATACAGCAAATACATATAATTATTGTTTTGGCATGCATAAGAATTATTATACGAAGTTTAAAAAAAAATGAAAATAAATAAATTAATGATAAAAATTTTATAATAAAAAAATTTACGAATATAAATTTACTTATTAAAATATATATAACAACTCATATACAACCCAAACCTATAAGCCATACTTTAAGATTTTAAATTACTTAAGTATTAATTTTAACATCTGTTAAACGTTTATCGCTGTTAGAAAACAAGACGCTTGAATTGAATATTTATAAAACGTTATATTTTTATAATGAAAAATAAAAGTAAACAAAAATATCAATCTCAAAAAATATATTTATATATCATTTATACATATAACATTATTAACTACCTTTCAAAGTTCACATGTCCAGTTTTCCTTCAAAAGTCAACTTATTCCTTTGTTTTATTTCTTTATCCGTTTAATATTAGAATGCATTCTAGTAAAGGTGAGGAAATTATCACGTTAGAGAAAACTGTTAATTCTTGGATATATGTATATTTTATTCTTTTAAAATTTCTTTCCTTGAAAAATAAATAAATAAATTGAAGTGTTAAATCCAATATATTAATTTTAATTACCTCCAGATTATTATTAGATTGACCATTATAGATTCCAGATAGCTATGTCAAATTTCGGCTTCAGACGCGATGAAATACATATATTGAAATTTTCTTAGTTGTCTCATTTTAAACTGCCTTGGAATAAATGAAAGAAAATGGTGCAGCCTCTTGGCTGCGATATATCTCGATTAGCAGGTCATGATTTATGTATTTACCATAGAAATCTATCTTATTCCGATATTCTGAAGAATGGTAATTTCAAAGAAATAAAGTACAACAAAATTTTATCCTTCAGTTGGTTTTATTACTATCTTAATAATAATAATAATGGCTTCTTTTTATTGTTGTTGCTGTTGTTCCACGTGCTAGCAAATGCTGTTTTTAAAACCCTCGTTACACATGTTTTCTTTTAAACAATTAACATTTAAAAAAAAATAAAATATCAAGCATATATATATTAAAAATATTAAATTGAAAATTTATTTGACAGCTTTAAAAATATACATAAATAATAATATTGCATTTTTTTAATAATCACTGCAAATAAAATAATTTTTTATATAATCAACAATTTATATGTCTTTATCTATTTATAATAATTAAATATTCATAACGATGTACCATCAACATATAAATAAAATAATAACTTCAAACAATAACTATACCTAATAACCATAAACAATAATAATACTTCATATATAAACATCAACTCAAAGAGATTTTTTTTTAATAACAAATGACAATTTTTAAAATATAGATAGACTTATCGATATTTACAATATATATATATATATGCATTCTAATATTAAAAAAATATAAGAGAATAAAACAACAAAACAAGTTGCCCTTTGAAAAGAAGGATGAACAAGTTGAACTTTGAAAAGGTAGTAAATAACTTTATTAATGTACATGATATGTTTATATATATATTTTTGAGATCGATATTCTTTTTTTTTTTAATTAGAAAAATGAAATGTTTTTATAAATATAATTATGTTCTATTTAAGCGTCTTGTTTAAAAAAAAATGTTTAATAAATGTCAAAATTAACACTTAAGTATTAGAAATTTGTAAGTAAAGCTCAAAGTTTGGGTTGCATATGGGTTATTATATATATTTTTTAATAAGTGAAATTTGTATTTGCAAATTTTATCAAAATTTTTATTATTTATTTAACTTACTTTTTTTTTAATATTATTTATTTATTTATTAGATAATTAGATGTGTTCTTAGGGATGGATCTTAGATTGAGTTAATTTATTGAGGGTTAGTTATCAATTAAAAATCATCATTATATTTATATATTTGTGTGTGTGTGAATGTATATAAGATAACAAATAACAAAATCAGATAAAATAAGTTCCATATTTATATTAAGTTATAAGTTAGCACTAAATGACTAAGTAGTCAAAGATATGTTATATTTATTTATAGACCTGAGTAAGCCTTGTCATAAATAATAAAAAAAAGTATTCAATGCTTGTAGAAATAAGTATAGTCCAAAAGTCAATATAATATATAAACCTTTTTATAATGTAGTGGAGTAAATTTTGATGATTTCTTTTGATGTAATGATACTTAACCTTTTCACTGATGATTTTAGGTATTGGCCCTCTACTTAAACTGATTCTTTTAGTTATTGGCCCTCTACTTAAATCTGAGAACAATGTGATTGGTCTGTGTCATTTGCAATCAGTTCTTTTGTTAAAATATTAATCTAAAATACACAGAATTTTTTTAATTCAGCTTCTAAAAATTGAATAATTTTAGATTCAAATTGGTTAAATGTAACAAAAAAATAAAAATAATGTTAATAACTGTCGAAAAATATAAGAAAAATGTGTAAAAAATAGGTAGCAGTAAAACAAAAGAATTATAACTCAACCAATGATTGTGCCGTTATTCAGATCAACAGCGGTCGAGTAATTCTCTTTTTATTTCCAGTTTGCTTATTTCTCTTGAAAAATTTAAAATTTTCCAAATCAAACTTTATATTTCCATAAAGTAACATCAAATCTTATTTATGAATGTAAAAAATTACGATAGATGTTATTATTTACTTCAATTACGAACGTACACAGCTTCGTTGTCATGTCTGAATCTTCATTTAGAAACACGCCTTAGGAATTTCCTGATTACATTATGTAGCAATAATTATTTTTTGTTACGGATGTTTCTCCAAATGTATTTTTCTTCTAATATTTAAAATGTTCCGAGTCAAACTTTATGTTTTGATAGAGAACTATATTTTATTATTTGTGAACATAAAAAATTGCAATAAATGTAATTATTACAACAAAATCATTACGAATGTGTATAACGTGAATTGTCTTTGTTAGTGTTGCTCGTTTGTCAATCTGTCATTTAGAAACATGCCTAGAAGATTTGGTAGTATCCAATCAGAGAACAAAGACAGAGGGGTGTAACAAGTAGGCTGTCAAAATTATTGATTTTTTTGAAAAAGTATAATGCTATATGCGGATGTTTTTAGAACTAAAATTGAAAGCATGAATTTCCTATCAAATAAGTCTAAAATGAAGAAATTGCGACCAAAATTGACCAAGAGATGGCGCATGCAAACATTAAACGCATCACATCGTGTCGCATAAAGACAAAAATTTTTCAAAAGACGTGGCGTCTCCGTAACTCTCAGTTAAAAGGTTAATCAATTAACCTAGCTTTGAGAGCATATCTATTATCTATTTTATTGATTTACAGTATTTTACCAGTCAATTATTCACTTATTTAGTTATCTATTTTCAATTCACTTCATATAGTAATTTTTATGCAAATATAAACAACAATTCATATATTTCCTGTTTAAAATATACTTTTATTTATTTATTTTTTTCTAAATTGGAATATTTGGAAAATATAAATATTGATTTCTGTTTATATTAAGGTATACTTGTCGAGCACAAATATATCTTTGTCTATTTAATATATATACTTATTGCAAGTATATATGTATTTTTTTGTATTTGATTTGTATTTAAAAAAGCTATTTAAAACACTGATACTACTTAAAAATCAAACCATAATATAGAAATAAAAGATGTACTATTTGTTTTATAAGTAATGCCTTTGTATTTTACTTGGAAGAGTATTAATATTTTATTCTTATTTTATTCTTATTTTTCTTTTTAGTGCCAGAGTCATTATGAAGTTTATTGAATTCACAACTTAATGGAGAATAATTTTGGATTTCAATTATTATTTAGTCTTTAGGTCACTTATACAAATCAATGTTCATTGATATGTTTAGATATACATAAGTTTACTTATTTGGTGTGTATATTAGATTCAATAAAATTCCCTTTGTTACTAGATATATATTTTGTTAGTTAATCATATTAACCCTGAGAATATATTATAATGATAGGTCTTATTATTGCTCTATATGACTTTTGGATTTATTTCATGTATAGCTAGTTGGAAGGGCATATAAACAATTTATTTAAATATAATTGGGATAATTTTATCTTTCTTCATTAAAATTATACAATTTATTATATTTAGCTTTTTCAACAATTGGATTCATTTAGATTGTTAAGATCTTTCTTTATATGTATATTCCAATTTATTATATTTGTTGATCAACGTTTTGGGCAGTCTTTTCTCAGTGTATGTGTATGATGTGCTATGTTTATATTATTTAAATTGGATGATAAATATATTCCATTACATTTGGCATGCCATCTTAGGGGCCCAGTTAATTGATGAGTGTTGATGACAAATAATCTATTACATTGGTTATCAACTAGGGCTTGAAAAACAAACATATCAATATTTTATTTTCCATTATAAGTGACTTTTAAACATGAAGTTCAGTTAGTAAAAGTTTGTTGATGACAAATCGCACTATTCCAATTTTAGTAAAATAATGTTTCAGGTTCAAAAGTTAATAATTAGTGGAGTTGAATTTTTTTTTATGTATATGAAATGGTATTAAGTTTTAAGTTCCAGAAAATTTATACATTTTTTTTTCTATTTTATCTGGACTTACTTACATAATGGTGAACCCAGTTGTGATAGGCTAGAGATAAGTATAAATTTAATCATTTTATGCTTAACTACCATTATCTTGAGTGAGAAAGTTATCTCATTATATGATCTCGTTAGTTGCTTTTGACGTATGTGAACATTTTATTACATTTTAAATATTTCAAGGTTATATTGAATTTGATATGAAATTTCCGCATTTCAATATTGTATAAGTGTAAAATTCTCATTATCATTATTTATTTGTTTAATTCAATCACTTTAATCAAACCCTTTATTTTATTCATTTATTTAATCCTATAATTGTTACTCTTAAATCATTCATTTGACCTACTTATTTAACTTGATTTTATTGATTTTTAACTGTTTATTTACAAGCATTTTTTCTTACGTAATATGTGTGTAGGGAAAAAATCTTTTATTCAATAATGCCTCCTTGTTACTATTATTATTTCTAAATTTCATTTAGGATTATTACCACCTGTCCGGTGGTTGTTTTTCTCTTTTCACTAACCTCAACAACCGGGCATTATATGTTTCTTTTTCCTCTATTCCCTGTGCTATCACAAACGCGTTATTACCGTATTCCCGTTTGATGATATAAGGGCCGTCGTATATTGGCTGGAATTTCTTGTATATATGTTTTTCAGGATGACTCACCGGATGAATCTCACCATGACCTCATCTCCCCTCCTGAATATAGCCTTAGGTCTTCCCTGCCTCTGCTGCCATAGCCTGCCCATTTTTCTTAACTGGTTGAGTGCTTGCTTAGCATCTCTTCTCTGGTTGATTGGATTTATCCCCACTGGAAATTTAGTCTCAAACAGATACGGAATATTTCTTCCAAAATGTAGCCGAACAGGTTCAAATCCTGTAGACTCATTTCTTGACCAGTTTATCATGTTGATTATTCGTGATGTTTCTTTCACCCATTTGTGATGATCATCCTGTATATAAACCTGAAATAGACGCCCCAACTCCCTCATAACCCGTTCACATAGATTAGACTGAGGGTTACAAATCGATGTAAGTATATGTCTTATCCCACGTCTGTCTGTCCATTTCTTCCATTCGCTAGATATAAAGGGCATTCCATGATCCGACAGAATTCTGTCTGGAATTCCTACAGTTTTAAAGTATTGTTGCTCCAAAACTCGAATAGTCTGTCTTGCGTTCGCTTGGGCTACTGGATATGCCGCTACCAGCTTCGAAAACACATCATATGTTACCATGAGATACTTCATTTTATTTAATGGAGACAGAGGTCCATAGAAGTCTATCGCTAGTAAGCTGTTCAGGCATTGGGCATATATAGGTTGCAGCGGCCCGACTCCTGATGTGTTAGCAGGCTTGGTTGCTGAACATATGGTGCATCTACCAATCACGTCTGTAATATTGGCATTCATTCCTGGCCAGTAAAACCAATGACTCAGCCATCCTTCCCCTTTATTTGCCCCATAATGTCCAAAAGTGTTATGAGCATATTTAATCATTTGCTCTCTCATGGCGACCGGAAGAATAATGCATGTTTGTTTTTTTTTCTGTAACACACGCTGTAAGAGTCTTCCCTTTAAACAACAGTGATTTCAGTCCCTCCACAGCGGATTATTGGCTGTTTTCGTTACAGGCTGATTGCGTAAATACTCTATTATTTGTTTGCAATCGTTATCTTCCTCTTGCTGCTCCTTTAATCTGTGCAATTCGTCTTCTATCCCATTTCTTTTATATATTTTGGCGGCAGCTATATATGCTCTGTCGCAACTCAAGTGTTGTTCTTGAGCTACTGGATATCGGCTTAAGGTGTCTGCCACAATATTCTCTTTACCACGACAGTAAGCCACTTTGTAATTAAATTCTTGCAGGAATAAGCTCCACCTTATTAGCCTGCTATTATTCAAGAAGCTGTGATTAATAAATTCAAGGCTCTTATGGTCAGTGACTACTACCACTTCAGAGCCTACTAAATACTGCCTGAATTTCTTGAACGCCCACACAATAGCCAAGGCTTCCTTCTCGGTTACAGTGTAGTTCACTTCCAGTCCCCTTAGTAAACAGCTAATGAAACAAAGAACTCTGTGCTGTCCCTTGTCCTGTATCTGAAATAGCGCAGCCCCCAATCCAAACCCGCTGCTGTCCGTTTGTACAAAGAATGGTTTGTCGAAATCGGGATATGACAGCATAACTTTATTTAAAAATCCTGCCTTCACTCTCTGAAAACTGCGCTCATGCTGCTCATTCCACACCCACGATTTCCCTTTTCTTAATAACTGCAATAACAGCTCCATGTCAAATGAAAAATTTCTATAAAATCGATTATAGAAATTACAGAGTCCGAGAAAAGATTTAATATGTTTTTTATTCTGAGGTGTGGGGAATTCCTGTATTGCTTGGATTTTTTCAGGATTAGGTAATATCCCTCTTTCTGTAATTATATGACCTAAAAACTTGACCTCGTCAGTCATTATCTTACTCTTATTTAAATTAATTCGAATTCTCTTTCTCTCACATTCCCCCAGCAACATTTCTAAATGCGCAAAGTGCTCATCTATACTTTCCTACGTCACCACAATGTCATCTACATACATTATAACTAAATTCTTAATATCATCTGACAATACTTCATCCAGACATTGTATAAGCCCTGCCCCACTATTTTTTAGCCCGAAGGGAATCCGGTTAAAATTATATGTACGTCCGTTATATTTAAATGCCGTATATTTCCGATCCTCTGGATGAAGTTTGATTTGCCAGTAGCTGGCAGTTAAGTCGAACATCGAAAATATTTTCTTATTTTGAAATTTCAATAACAATTCGCTCATAGGCGGCGGAGCATTAGTATCAGCTATTGTTATCTTATTTAACTGCCATGTATCCAACATAACCGAATTGATCCATCTTTTTTTTTACAGTTATGATAGGGTTATTAAAAGGAGACGAACATTTAGATATAATCCCCCATCTAAGCATTTTGTCTACTTGTTCTTCTACTTCACGTCTATATTGATGAGGTATGGGATATGCATGGGCTTGATATGGTTGGTCTTTCATAAGCCTTATCCTGTGTCCATACCCTTGGATTACCCCCGGAACCTCGGAAAATACGCTTTCATATCTATTGAATAGTTTCTTCAGTTGGTCTCTTTGATTGTCATTTATGCATTTTGACTCATCCACCTTTTCCCCTATCTCTATTTCCATTACTGCGCTTTGTGCATCACTCTGTCTATTTATCTCATCCTTCTGGTGTTTTGTAAACGGAATTATTATGTTGTTTATTTCTGCCCGGCTTCGTTTATAATCCAATACACAGCCTGTTTTGTACATAAAATCTGAGCCTAATATAACCTCATGAATCAGTCCCTCCAAAATCAACAGAACGTGCATATATTCTCCCTCTGCCATGTGTAATTTCACCCATGCCTGTTTGGATGCCAACTTCGCCTTCTTACCATTAGCCAACAAAACATATACTGTTTTTAAAGGCAATATTTTAATTTCCGGGTCAATGTCATTTATTTTATTAAACATTTCCTGTGACATTACCGATACCTGACTTCCCGAATCAAACAATGCACTAGTTGCAACCCCCCTACCTTTATCTCTATCTTCAGACAGCTCTGAGGTGCCATCACAGGCATGCTTTCTTCTCCACTACATACCAGATTCGCCACCTGCGTACAATCAACTTCTGCGTTTCCATCCTCATCTTGACCATCCACCATCCCCCTATTGTTGTCCAATGCCATTAGTATTTCGGCCATCTGCTCTACCGTTTGCTTGCCAATCATCATTTGTCCCACCTTCTCAGGTAAACCACGCCTAACTATACGCATAATATGCTGCTCCGATAATTTGTATGCTGTGATTGACCTCAATTTCGCTATTTGTCTACGAAAAAATGTAATAAATAACTCCCCCATCTGCCACCTGTCCTGCTCTACTTGAAACTTGACCTTTTCCTGCAGCTCCTTCCCCCAATAGTTTGCCAACAATGAACACTTGTATTCACCGAATGTTGTTGGTTTTACACGTAATGAATTCCACCAGAGTTGGGCTTCTCCCTGTATGTGACTGCAAGCTAAAGCAATTCTTGCTCCCTCACTTAAACTATTCAAAGTGCAATAACGTTCCAAGCTCTCTAAGTGATCACTCGAATTCTCCCCTCTGTTCCCTGAGAATGCTTTTATCTTTAGCAGCTGATTTACTGCCTCCATTTTATGTATGTGCACCCATGTTTTCCCATTCTCATCTTCTCTTTCTAACGCCTCTACTTTTTTTATCACTTCCTCCAGCTCTATATCTTTTCCCATTTTAACACTATGTATTTTTTTTTCAAACTAGCGCTTACATTAAACTAAATTTAAATACAACTTATTTATTTATTTTTCTTACTAAGACAAAAACTCATGTTAACACCAACCTTTTGTCCTTTTCACTACCCGCTCTTAATGCTTTAACTCCACCCATAACACCCAATTGACTCTGATTTGATAGCATAAATGTCAAAATCTCTTTTCATTTTGAAAAAAAAAAAATTTTCGGTCAATTCTTTTTTTAAAAAAATTAAACACTTTCACATACGTAATTTAACTTTTTAGATTTTTATTTTTAACAAGAACAAAGTATTTCTTTACTATTGTTTTTTAGGTTCAGCCCCAAGTTGGGTCTAGCCATTGAACCGTATTCGAATATGTGGATTCGTAACACCGGTCTCTTAGGCAAGGAAGAACATACTCGGAGAGTATGTATGCCCAAACGATAGCTATAAGGTATATAACTAACATTACATTTCCAGGACATAACTTCTCAACTGTTGAGTTCAACACCAAGTTCAAAGCACTTTTTTTTGTTTGTGTATAAACACGGGCGCCAGCTATTTATTCAAGGATAAATAAATAATGCACTTTAAGCAATGGCCACTAACTCAACACCTAAATCCACGACTAGCTCAGCTGTTTGTAATCACTAATAGATTATACTTAATTAGTGGTTAAAAGACTTGATAAAGAATTTGTTAAAAAGAATTTATAAAAGGAATTGATAAAATGAATTGACCGACAAATAAAGTTTAATTTTAAAGATAATTTATTAACTAACATTTATTTACTAAATTTAAACATTTTATAATTCTAATAAAACACAAGCATATTTTAAATTAACATTCTAAATAGTTTAAATATTCTTGAATATTTTCATAATAGAACACTGGGAATTTAACTAATAAATATTGATATAATGACCACGCACATATTATCTCATGCACACACATAATAATGATAATAAAGGACTGCATAGCATTTGAAATTTAATCACACACAGCATTTGAAATTTAATCACACACATCAATAGTTCATTTATGTATGATATCGAGTTCATATAATTAGACTCTTGGAGGATTCGCACGAATTAATGAAATGCAATGGCTATTACAGTATAACAAAAATAAGCAAATGTTTTACCTAGGATTTTGAATGTTGACGTAGAATTTTGTTCTTTGGAGGCTGCTTTCGGTGAGGATATTTCCATTATAAATGCTTTCCAGCCAGCTGGGACGTTTCCTTGCTGAGTTTCCTGATTTTCACGATTATTACTATCGGAGACAAATAGATACTAATGGAGATTTTCTAAGATGTTAAGCTGACATTATTTCACAAGCAGATCTGCTGTTTTCTCGGACATCTGGGCTGGAGATAAACATGCGTTCCCAAGATCTTCTCAACACTGCATTTTGTTTGTTAACTGCACAATTAATTTCTGAACTGCACTCACTCAATTAATTTGTGGAACTGATTCACTGTCCGATAAAAAAGTCTATTTATACCTGCGCCTTGTTGTCTTTCTAATATCTCCGGCAAAGATCTGTTATCAAATTCCAATGATAATCATTTGATAAACGTGTTTTGGAAAATTGCTTAATTAGTAATAGCCATGCAGAGATGTTGTTTTATATTTTAATTAATAACCATTGCCGTGTTTTTTAATAATAATCTTCTTTAACTTTATAATAACATTTATTCTATTGTTGACAATCGCACATATATACGGTCATATATTTTTAATACAATTTACTATTTAGTTTTAACATTATTTTTCTTTAATTAAACTTGAATGAAAAGAGATTTGTATATTTATATTTTTACGAATACTAATAAAAACTATTTAATTCCTATCTTTTTCTAAAACAAACTGAATAAACTCTTCAACATTTAATTTTATGTTTTTCTTTTACGAAAGATTACTTTAATAATAATTTTAGATAAAAATTATATGTGCCTATATCAATATAGATACAATATATATATATATATATATATATATATATATTGTATCTATATTGATATAGGCACATATAATTTATATTAGATTTTTTTGTATGAGTATATAATAATAATGGATAACAGTAATGAAATGCCAGTTAGTGGTAATTTTGATGTAAGAAATTTAATAGAGAAACTAGAGACTATAATAAAAACCAATTATGATGATGTTAGAGCTGAGATAAAAACCAATTATGATGATCTTAGAGCTGAGATAAAAACCAACTCTGATGATCTTAGAGCTGAGATAAATACCAACTCTAATGAACTTAGAGCTGAAATGAAAACCAACTTTGAGAAACTAGAATCTAGATTAAAAACTAACTCTGATGAACTAAAAACAGAACTTAGAGCTGAAATGAAAACCAACTCTGATGATTTAGATCTGAATTAAAAACCAATTTTGATTCTAGGGGATTAAAAGTTGAGTTAAAAGTTCTGGTAGATAATAGTGTTAGGAGATTAGAAATAAAATTTCATGAAAACATGGAAACATACAGAGAAGAGACAATGGTTGAAGCTAATTCTTTGAAAGCAAAATTGGAAGAAATAAGTAGTGAAATGAGGAAAGAAAATCAAGGAATTATAGACAGATTTGAATAGTCTAAGAAAGAGCATGGGGAATTTGAGAAAAGGATTATTAATGATAGCAAAGTATTGTGGGATAAATTCCAAGCATTGAAAATTGATAATGAATCTTCATTTAAAAATATTCATACAATTATCTCAGCCGAAGTTAAGGTTGCTGTTGGATTGCAACAAGAGGAACAGCTGATTGATGTTAATAAATTACAGGATATAGATGAACGGATGAATGTAATAAGTAATGTTACTTCTAATCGTATTCAGGAAGTAGATGCTAAACTGGATGAAAGTCAAGGAAAATTAAGACCCCTTTCAGAATATATGAATAATAGTGGAATTGAAGCCTATAAAAATTATAAGATAGAGGTACGAAAAGATGTTTCAGAGATAGGTGTAAAAATTGAAGAAATAAAAACTATTATGTTAGAGAATTGTGAATGTATATCAAATTTACAAAAACAATGGAGAGAACATGAAGTAGAGATAGACCAAAGTAAAATGAAAGATAATATTGCAAACACAGGTCATCCTAATGATGAAACATTTGCTAAGAAATTGGTAAATAAGGAAAATTTTGAGTGTTATTTAGATAAAGTTCATGATAGAACAAATGTGATGGAGTCCAAAAGATCTGATTCTCCACACCAAATCTCTAGTGATACATATATGAATCATAATGCTTCAAGGTTTATTAATATTAAGGCGAATATCATGAGAATCCTGTGGAATACTTGAGGACATTAGAGGAGTTTTTTACACTCAGTATCTTGTTAGAGAAAGAAAAATTAAATATATTGCTTATAACACTCTATTCATATACATGTTAATGCAACAAATTTTCTTTAAAACTTCTTTATTTTCTTATAGTTTCGACTGTCCAGCAGTCTTCATAAGAGCTCTATCTTCTTCACTGCCTTAATTAAACTCTTTAAGGCAGTGAAGAAGATAGAGGTCTGATGAAGACTGCTGGACAGTCAAAACCGTAATAAAATAAAGAAGTTTTAAAGAAAATTTGTTGCATTAATGTGTATATGAATAGAATGTTATAAGCAATATATATAATTATATGAAGATATGCAAAGAAAGTGAAGGAGAAGAATAAGAGAATATACTTCTGATACAAAAGAAAAGTTGGCAGTTGCTAGTAACCATCTATATGCATCAGCTAAAGAATCTGTTTGAAAGGCCTCAGACTTATGGTGATTATCACCAAGCCATAATGAATAACTTCTGGAATGAGGATAAGCAGGATTCTATATGCCAAAGACTTTCTCATGAAAAATATACTTCTCATGATGGAAGTTATACTCAATTTTTTTGACATCAGGTGGCCAAATTCAAAACCCTGATTGCATTTCCACTATCAGAAACCCAGATTGTGTGGATTTTGCATAGAAATTTACCAAGGAATATCGAATAAACATTGGTGGCCACAGATCGGCATATCATTGAAGAAGTAGCAGATATCCTGGGAATATTAGAAGCTGGAGAGGGTAATTGTAATGTATCATCTGGAACTAAAAGGGATAACCCTAATTACAGTTTAGCAAATATAAATTATCATGTACCAAGAAACCAATTTGCAGGTCGCATGCAAAGGTCCACAAGAAATTATCATATTAATAGGAGACAAAATCCATATAGGGATCATGAAGGTTACATGAGAAATCATGAATATAGTCACATTACCAGTTTATAGCCAGGAAGTTATCCATATGGTACCACCAGTACTGGGGTTAAGACTCCAGTGACTGGATGTTCAAATCATTCATTAAACTAAATTGGGCCTCATGGCAGTGTTCCTCACTGCTCACTGCAGGGACCAATGCTTGATATGGAGAGGAATGATTTGGTTGTGGCTTTAAATTCGATAGAGTTTGAACTGAAAGATTTTGGAGTGGAAGAAATAGAAAACCAACATTTTTTTAACAATTGTCCAGAAATTATGATCATGTTTGGAAAAATTGAAATTAGAGCTTTAATTGATACTGGTAGTCAGGCTTCCATTATTTCAGATGAATTATTTCACTGACTTTTAGAAGTGGGTATGATTGTTTCATCTTTGCCAATCAAGCAATCATTTCAGGTCACCTTAGCCAATGGGCAGAAGGCTAAATTGGTTCCTCAACAAGTATGGCTAACAGTACAATTTAATTCAGTAAGCCAGGAACATGTTTTCTTGATAATGGCAGGGTTGGTACATGCTGTGATCTTGGGATAAGATTTTTTCAGATGCATGGTTGTATCATTGACTATGTGGCAAAACAATTGATATGTAAAGGTGAAATCGTTCATTTTAAGCAGTATGTACTTCACCAATCCTTGAATTTAAGTTGCATGAAACAGTCACAACTGATCTTGATGTAAAATTGAAGGTAAATGAATCAATTGGTTTGACTGAGGAGGCAAAAGAGGCCTTATATTTGTTATTATGTAATTACAAAAATGTTTTTTTTTTTTCAAAACAGCCTGGAAACATCAACGAGTATGTCCACTGGATATGACTAAATGATCTGGAACCATTTCAGTGCAAATCATACCCAATACTTTATCAATACAAAAAGGAGGTTGATAAGCAAATTAGCCAGATGGTGTAAAATGTGAAAATCCTACCCAATACTTTATCAATACAGATGTTATCCGAAAATCTGCCTCAGCATTTAATAACCCTCTAGTTATTGTCAAAAAGGACAGATCAGCTTGCATTTGTTTGGATACACAATTTCTAAATCGTAGGACAATTCCAGAATGTGATGTTACTCCAATGATACAGGAACTCTTAGCCCATTTTGAAGAAAAGAAGATATTCACTATAGTGGATTTTACTGCCAGTTATTGGGAAATTTACCTGAATTTGCAAGATCAAAAGTTCACTGCTTTCAAATATGAGGGACAATCTTTTATGTTCCAAAGGATGCCATTCGGATTGGTTAATAGTGGGGCAAGCTTAATTCACTGTTTAAATCATGTTTTGTCTACAGAGATTAAGAACATATTAGTGATGTATGTAGATGACATCGTTATTGCCTCACGGGATATGAATGAACACCTACAACATTTAAAAGCATTTCTTCAAGAATGTAAAGATAAAAACATCAAAATTAACTTAAAGAAAAGTACTTTTGCTACTGAAGAAATCATCTTTTTAGAGCATATTGTAGGTGCAGCAGGAATAAAGCCTCATCCTGACAAAATTATGGCTATAAAAAAATTTTCTACAACTTGAAAATAAGAAGCAATTGCATTCATTTTTCAGATTATGCAATTTTTACCATTGCTTCTATAAGAATTTTGCCTTAGATACGATTCACATGTCTCAATTGTTGAAGAAGGATGTTAAGTGGAAATGGCTGGATATCCATCAAGTAGAGTTAGAACATGTAAAGCAAGATTTTTGGAAACAGTAATTCTACATTACCCAAATTTTCAACAGCCATTTTATGTTCAAACAGACAGCAGTGGATATGGGCTTTGGGTGGTGCTATTTCAAATGAGTGTAGAAGGGAAACCATTGATCTTGTATTTTTAAGCCGTAAGCTGAAAGAGGCTGAACTACACTATTCCACAACAGATAAGGAGGCTCTGGCAGTAGTATGGGCTTTCACTAAGCTTAAGCAGTTTTTGGTGGGATCCCAAGTGGTAGTGATAACAGACCATAAAAGTTTGGAGTTGGTAAATAAGGGATATCTAAATAATGACCACTTGGTAAGATGGAGTTTATTTTTGCAGCAATTTAGCTATACCATGCAATACTGTCAGGGTAAAAAATAATATTTTCCCTGATATTCTTAGTCGGAAGCCAATGGAATACCCACATCAGCCTATCAATTATAGGAAACTTGTTTTTGACAGCTGTTACCTTGGTAGTCGATGATTCTGTGGAGAAAGATTTAACAAATATTAGTGAACTTCAGTTACAGGATCTTAAATTGGGGCCTATAATGTCTCAATTTAATGACAATACTATTGCAATGGGAGATGCAGAGCCAATGACTAATGGAGAATTGATATGGTATCAATTGTCAAAAGATATATTAATGTACCAAATAGATCTTATGAATTCTGGATCATGGAAAGTTTATGTTCCTAGCAATATTAGGAAAAGACTTATAAATTATGTACATTGTCTGTATGGACACTATGGTCCTAGAAAAGTAGAACATGCTTTGCGTAAATTGTATGCATCCATACTGGATACTTTACAATTGTGTGAAATTTTCTTAAAACAAAGTTTCTGATTAAGTCATATGCAGGAAAATGGCAGCCTATATTACCAAACAAGCCTAATTAAATTTTGGCAATTGATTTTTATGGCACGTTACCATCTTATTGGTGTTACAAGTTTTTGTTAGTAACATATGACTTATTTACAAAGTATGTCACTGCTTATCCAGTGAGAAAAGCCGCAGCTAATGATGTCATCAAAGTAATGACAAACTTTCAATTTCCAATAGTTGGAAAACCAGAGTCAATTTTGACTGATCATGCCACTTCATTCATGTCAGTAGAATGGAAAAATTGGTTATGCATACAAGACATTAAACCTGTACTGATCTCCATTCATAACCCTCAATCTAACCCATGTGAGAAGATTATGAGGGAATTAAGTCGGTTATTTAGAGTGTATCTTGAAGGAAATAATCATGGTTGGGTAAACCAATTAAAGCAGGTATTGTCGTACATTAACATGACTAGAAATGAGTCTACAGGCTTTATGCCTATGTGGTTGCATTTTGGACAGGAAGAGCTGAATGTAATTAAAACCCCATTGCCCATTATATTAGAGGAGCCAAATCACAATGATGATGTCATCAAAGCTAAAGGAAGGAGCTCTGGTATTAGTTCATACACCCCATGTTAGTAATCCACAAGATCACAAATTGAAGAAATTTTTTAATATTTACAAGGGACCATATCTCATTGACAAAAAGGTTGGAACAAATGCTTATGTTGTTCATATGTATGATGGTTTGAGAGGAACTTATAATGCTAGAAGTCTTCAGCCAATACATTATGATTAGCTAGTAGTGTAATTAATATTTTAATATAAATCTTGTATTAACAATCTTTACTTATAGAATTTATGAAAATTGTAATAGAAGGATGAAAGTAGGTAAAACCAAAGTAAAATTTAAAAATATGAAAAAAATTAAAGTAAAATTCAAAGAGATGAGTAGAGAGAAGATTAAGATAAATTATTTTAAAAGAAGTATAGACTTTATAAGAGATATTGGAAAAGCCAAAGTTAGACTTAAAGTTATAGATGGAAGGATAAATAATCATGATTTTCCTAGAGAGAATATTGACAAGGAAAGAGATGTAGGGAAAGCAAAGGTAAAATTTAAAAGAATGAGTAAAAAGATATTTGATCTGAATCTGGGTAGAAAGAGGGTTAATGAGGAAAAATAAATTGACAAATCCAAAATTAAACTTAAAATAATAAGTGATGATGTGATTAATAAAGATTTTTTTCAAGAAAATATATTTAAGGAAATAGATTTAAGTAAACCTAAAGTCAAACAGAAAAGAATTAATATAGAACAGGATAATATTAATGTTGTAAAACAAAATGATTTTCAAGAATTCTTTAGTGTTGAAGTTGTATCACATCAATCTGATTTGTGATTTTTAAAGGATTGTTTAGAAAATTTGAATGAATACCATTCAAAATTGCCCAGAGTATTGTTTTCAATTGAACATAAAACAAGTGAAGTAAAACAAAGACTTACTCAAGCCAATGATGTTTATCAGGATATTCAAATGAAAAGTAATAGATTATCTAATAAAGTAGCAACTGTTACTGATAAAATTAAGAATTATGTTAGTGCTTATGATCAAGTTAGTATTTACATAAATGACATAGAGGCAGAATCTGGGGAGATCATAGCAAAATCTTTAGATGCTGATCCCAAAATTATTCAAAAGCAATTGAATTATACCAAATCATTATACAGAAATCTTGTAAATCAAAGCAAATTTCTTGACAGAGTTCAACAAACTGGAAATTCTTTCCAAGAAGAATTAAAAGGCACTTTTGATTATTTTTTATTTAAAGAGAACTTGGACAAAGATCTAGATGATCTGAAAGATAGATATGAACAAATGATTATGGTTATTAGAAAGAAAAGTAATTTTCTTCAAACCATGTTAGTCCTAAGAAAGATTACAAATTTAAAAAGTTTTTTTAAGATATCATAATTAATTAGTTATTTGCAAAGACATTTTTATGTGATTACGGGGTATTGTAAAAGATTGATAAATCTACCTTTATTTTAAAAAATCATTTGTTGTTTTTAAAAAAAAATCTCTTTGATTTGATGTTTATATATGGAGTATTAATATTGTTTATGGTTATTAGTTATAGTTATTGTTGTTTGGATTTATTATTTTATTTATTTGTTGATGGTACATCGTTGTGAATATTTAATTGTTATTATTGTTATTATTCTTAATGGTGAGATTTTTAATAGTAATAGTGACATGTTCCTGTTATTATAAATAAATAAAGACATATAAATTGTTGATTATAAAAAAGATTATTTCATTTGTAGTGATTATTTAAAAAATGCAATGTTATTATTTATGTATATATATATTTTTAAAGCTATCAAATAAATTTTCAATTTAATTTTTTTTTTTTTTATAAGATCGATATTTTTATTTTTTGAATGTTAATTGTTTTAAAAAAACATATGTAACAATGGTTTTCAAAACTGCACATTCTGTGGCATGTGAAAAACAACAACAACAGAAAAAAAAGCCATTATTATGATAGTTATTAAAAATAAACTGAAAGAAAAAAGCTAATTGTACATGTATATTTGGTATCTTCATTTGTCAAAATAATTGGATAAATTGCTGTAATAAACACATAAACCATGATCAGCTAATATATATATATATATATATATTGCAGCCAGGGGGCAACACCTTTTCTTTTATCCCAAGGCAATTTAAAAAGAAAAACTAGGCAAATTTCAACACATGAATTTCACCGCGTCCGAAGCAACTAGAATTAATATATTGGATTCAACATTTCAATTTATTTATTTATTTTTCAAGAAGAGAAATCTTAAAAAAAGAATGGAATATATATATATGTTTGAAACTAATAATTTTCATTAACTTTATATTTTCTTTAAAATTTAACCTTGGCTAGAATGCATTCTAATATTAAAAAAATATAAGAGAATAAAACAATGGAACAAGTTGACCTTTGAAAAGAAGGGTGAACAAGTTGAACTTTGAAAAGGTAGTAAATAACTTTATTAATGTATATATGTTTATATATATATTTTTGAGATAGATATTCATTTTTTTTAATTAGAAAAATGTAACATTTTTATAAATATAATTCTGTTCTATTTAAGTGTCTTGTTTAAAAAAAATATTTAATAAATGTCAAAATTAACACTTAAGTATTAGAAATTTGTAAGTAAAGCTCTAAGTTTGGGTTGCATATGGGTTATTATTATATATAAGTGAAATTTATATTTGCAAATTTTGTCAAAAGTTTTATTATTTATATAACTTAATTTTTTTTAATACTATTTATTTATTTATTAGATAATTAGATATGTTCTTAGGGATGGATCTTAGATTGAGTTAATTTATTGAGGGTTACTTATCAATTAGAAATCATCATTATATTTATATATTTTTGTGTGTGTGTGTATGTATATAAGATAACAAATAACAAAATGAGGTAAAATAAGTTCCATATTTATATTAAGTTATAAGTTAGCACTAAATGACTAAGTAGTCAAAGATATGTTATATTTATTTATAGGCCTGAGTGAGCCTCATTGTAAATAATAATAAAAAAAAGTATTCAATGCTTGTAGAAATAAGTATAGTCTAAAAGTCGATATAATATATAAACCTTTTTATAATGTAGTGGAGTCAATTTTGATGATTTCTTTTGATGTAATGATACTTAATCGATTAACCTAGCTTTAAGAGCATATCTATTATCTATTTTATTAATTTACAATATTTTACCAGTCAATTATTCACTTATTTATTTATCTATTTTCATTTTCACTTCATATAGTAATTCTTATGCAAACATAAACAACAATTCATATATTTGCTGTATATAATATACTTTTTTTTTTATTCTTTTTAAATTGGAATATTTGGAAAAAAATATTGATTTGTGTTTATATTAATGTGTACTTGTTGAGCACAAATAGGTCTTTGTCTATTTAATATATATACTTATTGCAAGTATATATGTATTTTTTTGTATTTGGTTTGTATTTAAAAAAGCTATTTAAAACACTGATACTACTTAAAAATCAAACCATAATATAGAAATAAAGGATGTACTATTTGTTTTATAAGTAATGCCTTTACATTTTATTTGGATGACTATTAATATTTGATTCTTATTTTTCTTTTTAGTGCCAGAGTCATTACGAAGTTTATTCTATTCACAACTTAATGGAGAATAATTTTGTATTTCAATTATTATTTAGTCTTTAGGTCACTTACACAAGTCAATGTTCATTGATATGTTTAGATATACATATGTTTACTTATTTGATGTGTATATTAGATTCAATAAAATTCCCTTTGTTTCTAGTATATATTTTGTTAGTTAATCATATTAACCCTAAGAATAAATTATAATGATAGGTCTTATTATTGCTCTGTATGATTTTTGGATTTATTTCATGTATAGCTAGTTGGAAGGGCATATAAACAATTTATTTAAATATAATTGGGATAATTTTATCTTTCTTCATTTTTCAACAATTGGATTCATATAGATTGTTAAGATCTTTCTTTATATGTATATTCCAATTTATTATATTTGTCGTTCACATTTTTGGCATTCTTTTCTCAGTATATGTGTATGATGTGCTATGTTTATATTATTTAAATTGGATGATAAATATATTCCATTACAATATATATATATATATATATATATATATATATATATATATATATGGAATATATATATATATATATATATATATATATATATATATATATATATAAGTTAGATAGTTGTATTTGAAGACATATAGGTGTTTGAAATTTTCAGATTTTCTATTTAATAATTAAATATTAGATAAATGCTATCCTTGAGTTGATATTTTAGATCTAGTGTCTGAATATCCTAGTGCCTCACTGAAAAGAGCCATTAGCTCGAAAGTGATTTGAGGATGGGATAATTCTAGATAGAGATTTTAAATGCTTTCTCTTGTATCATTTGGCATTTATCGATAAAGTTTGGTTAGAGCTATTAGTGTGTTCTTTATTATATATATATATATATGTGTGTGTGTGTGTGTTTGTGTATCTCTACCTGTTATATTAAATATTTTCATGGATTAATTATGATGTAAACAAAAAATAAGTGGGTTTATTTTCAAGGAGAAATGTATTAGCAATGATATTGCTATATAACTGTCAATTACTACTGATAATCTTTGAGCTAAAAAATTTACTTTAGTGGTTCACAATTTTTTTTATCTTGGATTAAGTAAATATATATTTTAAAACTATGATGTGCTTATTAGATTTATCATGAAGTGAACGTCTTAATGAAATGTATGAATCATGTCAATTCAGATCTATAAATACAAAAGCTATTAAGAGAGATAATATTATCACTTAATATCCCTAACCTTCAAAGCTAAGCTAATTCTTTTAAATTAGATTTCGCAAATTATTTTGAAACTTATTCAGAATTTTTTTTGATTATCTAAACATTTGAAGAAACAAACTGTTCTAAGAATTGCAACAGAAATAACTGATAAAAAAGCACTTTAACGTTGTAATTTTATTAAGATGAGGAGGTATAATAATAATAAAAAATAAGATATATGAAACTATTTAACAATGATCAATTTTACAGAATAGAATATTTGGAAATCTGTGAGATGTTTCTACAAAGATTGAACGTGGTATATAAAATTTCACTCTAAAATAGCAATAAAAACACAGAACAGATAAAAATATATTTAAAATAAAAAAAAAAAAACTTTCATATTAGAAAGAAAATAGTTATGCAAAAAGAAAAAAGATGGCACCATTATGAAAAATAAAAACAATTAATTATAAGCGTTGTTAGCCGAGAGGTATCGCAGTCGCCATGCAAGCAAGTAGTTGGTTGCAGACGGTTGTGGGTTCGCGTCCCGGCCGATGCTATGACATATGAAAAAAAAAAAAAAGAGTGGAATATGCAATAATAACAAGCAATTAAAAAAAAAAAACCAAAGTAGCCCGTATAATTATTTGATATTTTTTATTATTTCAAATATTTTAAATAAAGTG
>JAQFVV010006321.1:810687-935687 GCA_028023455.1 Epiperipatus broadwayi | reverse complement strand
TTCGGACATCATCAGATTTGAATTGATGACATTGCATCCATTTTGTTTTTTGAATTTACTTCTGTGGATTAAAAGACTGTATATAATAGGTAATTACCGTTATATGTTATATTTATTATTTTTATTGTCATTACAATATATATACATAAATATAAAATACAATAGAAAAAAATTAACGGTAAATAAAATATTATAGTCTAAATTCTTTTGTAGCACTTTCGAATATGTGGTAGTAATCCTCGTCAGCTTTAAGTGAATTTCAAATTTTTAAACTTAATGTTATAAATATTTTCATAAGCTGTATATGACTGTATTTGCAATTTGCCTATTAATAACATCGTTCTTATATTTATCAATTAATATTGCCTCTTTAATTTTCCTCTTTTTATGAAATAAATAAATATATATATATGTTATATTATTATTACTATTTGCGGGATATTCCATGTAGTGAAAAAGCTAAATACTGGTTTCAGTACAATATCAAGTACCTTCCTCAGAGTGTCCTCTTTCTCAAATCATAAAAATGCACGTGAGATTTAAAACCGTTTTTATCGTTTTCTTTCTCCTCATATTTAAATTCTATTGGTTGAGAAGTTTTAAAATTTATTTTCTCTTCCAATAGCTTCTTCCAAATGTTGTTAATCTTCTTTAATACACACCTTTCATTTATGCTCTTGGGCCTTTTAAAAATCTTTATAGCTTCTCTTAGCAATCTCTGGACATATTGTTCAATTTTTGCTAAAATATTTGTTTTTTCAAAATTGATATCATGATTTGTTAATTTTATATGAGAATAAATAGCTGATGAATTGGATTTTTCTCTCACTGCCAGAATGTGTTCTTCCTTTCTAATATTTATTCTATGATTAGTCTGTCCTTTATATGTATGTGGACAGATCCTACATGGAATTTCATATACACCATGACACTCCCAATCAATTTTATCTTTAGGAAGTGGAAATATTTCACTAATTTTTTTATAAGTAGTGTAAATTGTGTGAATATTATTATTTTTTTAAAATGTTACCAATTCTATCAGTTACTCCTTTTAAATTGTCTTAATTTTTGATGCATCAAAATCTTTTTTCTTTTGATATGTATAAGCCCTATTAATAATGTTGTAATTAAAACCATTATGAAGAAGCATTTTATTAGTAGCAAAAAGGTCCCGGTGAAAATGGCTATCATCAGAAAGTCTCTTTGTTCTATCCAATAATGTCTTTGCTACTGATAATAGTTGTGCAGGATGGTGATGAGAAGAAAAATGCAGATATCTCCCAGTGTGTGTTGGTTTTTTATATATACCATGGGATAAAGAACCATTTTTCCTTCTTTCAATCAAAACATCTAAAAAAGGTAATTGATTATTATTTTCTATCTTCATGGTAAATTTAATATTGTTATGAAAAGAGTTTAAAAAATTAAAAAAGTCATCAAGAGCATGCTTGCCATGAGGCCAAATAACAAAGGTATCATCAACATACCTCAGCCATATAGATGGTTTTTTAACTGCTAAAGTCAAAATTTTATTTTCAAAATCCTCCATAAAAATAGAAGCTAATGCTGGAGAAATTGGTGAACCCATAGCTATACCTGATGTTTGTTTATACATCTGCCCATCAAAAACAAAAAATGTATTCGATAAGCAGTGTTCAATCAAAACCACAGCAAAATTAGGCAACTGAATATTTTTTAAAACTTGAATCGCTTCATTTACAGGTACACTAGTAAAAAGTGAAACAATGTCTTGATGACTTTTTTAATTTTTTAAACTTTTTTCATAACAATATTAAATTTACCATGGAGATAGAAAATAATAATCAATTACCTTTTTTAGATGTTTTGATTAAAAGAAGGGAAAATGGTTCTTTATCCCATGGTATATATAAAAAACCAACACACACTGGGAGATATCTGCATTTTTCCTCTCATCATTATCCTGCACAACTATTTTCAGTAGCAAAGACATTATTGGATAGAACAAAGAGACTTTCTGATGATAGCCATTTTCACTGGGACCTTTTTGCTACTAATAAAATGCTTCTTCATAACGGTTTTAATTACAACATTATTAATAGGGCTTATACATATCAAAAGAAAAAGATTTTGATACATCAAAAATTAAGACAATTTTGCCATATATAAAAGGAGTAACTGATAGAATTGGTAACATTTTACAAAATAATAATATTCACACAATTTACACTACTTATAAAAAAATTAGTGTAATATTTCCACTTCCTAAAGATAAAATTGCTTTGGAGTGTCATGGTGTATATGAAATTCCATGTAGGGTCTGTCCACATACATATATAGGACAGACTAATCGTAGAATAAATATTAGAAAGGAAGAACACATTCTGGCAGTGAGAGAAAAATCCAATTCATCAGCTATTTATTCTCATATAAAATTAACAAATCATGATATCAATTTTGAAAAAACAAATATTTTAGCAAAAATTGAACAATATGACCAGAGATTGCTAAGAGAAGCTATAGAGATTTTTAAAAGGCCCAAGAGCATAAATGAAAGGTGTGAATTAAAGAAAGTTAACAACATTTGGAAGAAGTTATTGGAAGAGAAAATAAATTTTAAAACTTCTCAACCAATAGAATTTAAATATGAGGAGAAAGAAAATGATAAACAGTTTTAAATCTCATGTGCATTTTTATGATTTGAGAAAGAGGACGCTCTGAGGAAGGTACTTGATATTGTACTGAAACGTCAGCATTTAGCTTTTTCACTACACAGAATATCCTGCAAATAGTAATAATAATATGACATCTTTTATCCGTGAAAATATTAGAATATAATATATATATATATATATATATATATATATATATATATATATATATATATATATATATATATATATATATATATATATATATATATATATATATATATATATATTTGCAACATCCCATAGTTATATTATTCCAGCCACATTTCCTCTTTAAATAATGAAAGCAAATTTTAGCACTACATTGAAATGAAAAATCTCTTCAATATTATGCACAGTGATCTAATATATATTAAAATTCAAGCTAATTTCAATTAGAAGTGTGAAACTAAGAAAGCAAATATCTTACATTGCAAATAAACAAATATGATTAATTTTAAGTATATTTAAAAAGACTATATAATAATCATTTTTACTCCCCAAAACTCATATATATATATATATATATTGTGACTTAAATTTTAGATGAAAATAAAATATCATATATATATATATATATATTGTGACTTAAATTTTAGATGAAAAGAATTATTATATGCAAAGAATTAAAATATTACCACTTGCTGAGTATAGGCTATGAATCAAAAGGCATTGTAGCTGAATAACATGTAATAAATTGTAACTATAAATAAATAATTGTAATGTTGGAATGGTCAAAATCATTGTAACTTAATAAAAGAGATCATCAGATATATTTTAACAAGTAGTAGCTATTATAATATTTCATCCCTTCGTAATCAATTTAAATTAATCATTGTAACTATAAATAAAAATGGATATCATTGCATCTTAACATTTATTAACATTGTAAGTAAACTTATTAATGAGGGAATGGCCGTGTAGCCAAAAATATAAGATCAAAACGCTTATCTCAAACATAATAAGGAGCATTTGATTAAATCAAACATATTACTGAGACTCATAGTTGTAACTATAATAGTCATTGAAATTTATTAATGATCAAAATATTAATTATCAATCAAAAGCTTGTAAATAAATTTGTCAACTTCAAGATATCACAATATCAATAGTTAGGAATTAGCCATTTCAGCTCTCTGGTATCTGGCCTGTTTCAAACCCTAGTTAGGCAGCCATTGTATCATCAATAAACAAGTAGAAACTATAAATAAATTATTAAGGACAAACTATTATAACTCAGGAAATAACATCAAGTGGGTGAGTACACTGGTAACAATAAAATATCTTTTCAATAAATCCAACAGTAGATTTTACCCACTTTCATCTCTTGGTTTGATGTCAAGTGCACATTTAAGTGAATGAGAAGTGAATATGGACTAGCAGGGCACCACTAGATTATCTGAACCTAGACACAGTTATATCATAACCTTTCCACATGTACTGGGTTTGAATTTCCATTTGGTACTTTATTTCTAACAAAAATGGAGGATTTTGCTTTTAGACCCTTATCACTGTATGCACTAACATTTAGGTAAACATAAAACATCCTTAAACTAAAGTGGAATATAAAATTCACCAGATATAAATCATCTCCTAGATCTTAACGTAATAAATGCATTTCAATATCTTTAAGTTCTACTAGCTCATATTATTCTATTAATTTAGGATGGCAATTTGGTCATACTTGCATGATATAGATGATGGAATGGTGGTTATTTATTATTATTCATGAATGTCAACTAAATATCATGAAATCACTTATTTATATATGGCCTTTAAACATCTAATTCATTAATTAAAACATGATGATGATGATGACAATAATGATAATAGTTCCATCGACTGATTTTATCTAATTAGATCTTAAATAATTAATGTTCACCATTGATGATGAATGATCACAACTAATAAAGAATACTCTCAATGAAATATATACGCCTCATTTAATAAAACAAATTAACATTTATTAATGCATTACCAACATATACAAACAATTTAAAGATAAAACTGAGAATTTATATGAATAATAATGATAATAACAATAATTGACTATTTTGAAATCATAATATTAATTTGAAGTTCTACCTCCTTTCCCATTGAAGATATAATGTATATAAAATTGGATACCAAATTTGTTAAGATTTTCAATTCACAAGAAAATATTTCATATAAAAAAAGATAAACACTCTTTTGCACACATACTTTTATAATCTAACATGTAAAGTAGAATGACTAAGAAAAAAATGTTAGTAGAATCGGAAAGAGCAAGATTTCCAGAAACAAGTTTTTAAATTATTTCTCCCCTTCCCTCCTCAGCTTTGAGATCGCTATTCTTTAAATCAAAACAAAATAATCTAATATTTTTAAATGCTATCTATTCTTTTTTTCCACATTCATACAACATCATATACATGTGGCAAGTATGGTTATATTGTTGTGTATGTGTGTGTGTGTGTTTATTCCTGTAACAACTAAACATTATTTAAAAACAAAATAATAATACAAAAAAAATATTTTACATATTAATAACATTTCATAACTTTAGATTCATATACAATAATACCCTTTAGAAAATAAACTTCACTAGTAAGCAGGGTATAATAGTTTTTGCATACATAAAATTATTACTCAAGGTTATAGCTATCATTATTGAAGAAAATTTTGTTTTCAATCGATTATGGTTGTTTTAAAGTTCTAAGAAAAATTATAAATCTTAATCTTTAAAATGTTACGAATAGTCTGATATCATAAAAAGAAAATAGATAATGAAAATTCATATTACCAGTCCCTTTTATTCTGTGGAGGCTCCTAAAAGTTCAAACTTAACTTGTGAATGTCTATACTTTTGCAGCAAACAATTTTTGTGGTTCACTGGAACTGTCTCTTTTCTTCCTGTTATGCATATTTCTTCTACTAGATGGATTATATCAGTTGTTCTTACATTTATAATTTTTCTTGGATTCAAATTCGGTCATTAGAATAATTGTACTAGATGATTTAATACTTATCAGTAGATTAATCATTTTCCTTCAGCTTTCAAATGCAGGTGAATGTTTTCTTTTACTTAAAATATCATATTTCTTTCAATCAGTCATCAGATGTAGAATATTTTTAATTTCAGACAAGTCATTTTTTTCTTTCCTATATGATATGCAGGTGCCTGGTAGGTCATGGGATTTCCCAGATGAAGAATTTTTTTTTTCTATTCCACCATCCTTATATTTTCAACCTTCAAAAAAACTTTATATACAAAAAAAATGATTTTAAATTGATATCTAACAGAATTAAAATGCTTGGCTTTCCTTAGTTTCAATATTTTAAAAATCTCTCCTCAGCTGACTTTCCAGACAGGTTTTATACCTTATTTTTCAGTTAGAGTGATCAGTAACAAACAATATAAGAAACTTGCACTTACATGATTTTTGGAAAGCTTAATTTGTTTTTCAAGTAAAATTATTTTAAACATTTCCTCTCTCTCCGCTAGCAAAAATCGCACTCCTATAATATTCCATCTCTTCTTTTTGATCTATCTGATGTGAAGATTTTAAGCTGTCAGAGCTTCATCAAAACAAAAAGTCTTTACAACAACCAAAACCTCTGAGTAAGACAAAAAAATAGTTTAACAGAATTTCTTTTTTTTTCAATATGTAATAAAATGTAGATTTATATATGCAATGTACACACACTCTCATTCAAATCATTTATAAAACTGGCCCATTAATAATCTGAATGCTTTTCAGAATTTATAATTTTAATATCTAAAATTAAATTCTTAACTTTCAAACCCCAAACTATAATCATAGAAAAACAAAAATAGACAGATAAAAATAAAATATTAGAATTTGGCAAATGCAGACTAGTTTTGAAGAAAGTTTAATATTTGAAATATAAACTGCCAATGAAATAGCTTACACACACACTCACACTGCCCATATATGTGTTATAACTTTATTTTTTAACAAAAAATAAATAAATATTGAATAACTAAATGTGTGTACTATTCTTTTTGAGTTTTATCAACACACAAACAACTAAAGAACATAACTGTTGTCCCCACTCTCTTTCTGTTATAAGTTTTTGGAACTTGATCTTGTAGAGTTTAAACTTGGGTGCTCTACAGCTTCCTTCCTTATAGAAAAATGTGATGATAATTTTGTTCCACATTTTCTTTCATGCACATTACTACAAATTTAAATACTGACTAAATTGTAATGGCACAACATATACAAACTTCCCAGCAGTTAATATTATATAATTGAAAGTATTTTATTTATTTAATAGACCAGTGTTGGACTATTAATCTCAATTTTATATATATATAAAATACATATTTTGCGGGTTAGTGTTAAAAACTTTTAATATTAATATACTGACATTTCGACTTGGTCACACAAGCCATCCACAGAGTTATAAAAGGTAGAAAGATGGTCGTAGAGGCGCTACAATCACTGATTTGAATAAAATGTTAAAATTCCACCAATAGCAAAAAATGTTAAATTTAGGAATGGCCTTTTAAGTATCTCAATGGCTTCTCTAATTTTGCATTGGTAGAGATTATCACATCTGGATATGATCCTGGTACTAGAAAAATCAATTTTATGACCTGAATCTATAGTATGAAGTGAGAGTGCTGATGATGATGAGTGTTGTTTAACTGCATTAGCATGCTCATCTCTCCTAACACTGATGTGATGATTACTCATACCTATGTAAGAAGCTTTACAATTTTTTTATGTAAAGCTTCTTACATAGGTATGAGTAATCATCGCATCAGTGTTAGGAGAGATGAGCATGCTAATGCAGTTAAACAACACTCATCATCAGCAGCACTCTCACTCCATACTATAGATTCAGGTCATAAAATTGATTTTTCTAGTACCAGGATCATATCCAGATGTGATAATCTCTACCAATGCAAAATTAGAGAAGCCATTGAGATACTTAAAAGGCCAGATTGTATCAATAAGTGAGATAATATATGTAAACTTCCTCCTATTTGGAAAGATTTTTTTTAAAAACATTCCAAAATTTAACATTTTTTGCTATTGGTGGAATTTTAACATTTTATTCAAATCAGTGATTGTAGCGCCTCTACAACCGTCTTTCTACCTTTTATAACTCTGTTGATGGCTTGTGTGACCAAGTCGAAATGTCAGTATATTAATATTAAAAGTTTTTAACATGGATGAACCCGCAAAATATGTATTTTATATATTTAACCCGAGAAAATCTTCGTTTTAACATATATATATATAATAATTACACTAAATCTAAAAGAGGTTCTTTTATTTTATCAGGATTAGTAATCTGCATGTCTTTTGTTCTGTCCAATTTTAACTTTTATTTCTAATTACATAAAAAAAATACGAAAGAACAATTTAATTTTCATTGTACATTTTTTTAAACAAAATAAATTATACTCAAAAAAAAAATTTAAATTTACTTTTTTTTTTAGCTTTTACCAAATGTCAATATATTTGTACCATATATAAATAAATGGTACAATATAAAGCTACTTAAATTGATTCCAATGAAACTTAACTAAGTCATCTATTTTGTAAATATGATGTGATTCTTTTTATAAGTAATGTTTCACAGCTTCTAGAAATGTTATAAAATTTATCAGGAGGAAATGATTTTAGATCAGCTGGTGATTCACCTAAGCAACTTAGGTTTTTTTATTCAAAAGTTCTAACATGAAAAGCAAATGAAAGTTTCTTGCATGAATCAACTAAACCACCATAGGTGAGTGATCACTAGCTTATTGACTAATGATGTCATAATGTCTGCAGAACTGCTGCATGGAAAAATCATGTTTAAGATCACCATGGTTGATTACAATGCAAGAACACAAAAATGGTAAATGAATATGATGGAGTATGAATTATAGAATGAGAGAATCTCAAATTGAAAACTTAGAAAATATGCCAGCATAAATCATTTAAAATTTATAAAACATTACATCTCTGATTTAAGGAAAACCAACATATAATATGGGTAAATCACCAACCAAACAATGGGCCATAACTATACTGAGTATAATAATTGAAAGTCGCAATAGGAGACAGTTAAATAATTAGAAAACTATTTAGGTCTGCCCAAATATTTATCAAGAAAGTGAAATAATTAAAATTGCAAATAACTTTACAAACTAAATTCTCAGTACATACTCTGACAAATAACTTTAAAACAAAAAAATAAAAGAGCAAATAAATATAGCAAACAAAGTACTAAAGTTTGGTCTAAATTTTTATAAGTGTATTCATCAGAGAGTATATATGAGTTCTGCAAATAATAAAACATTAAATACTTTAGCAGAAAGAAATGTTCTCTCAACTACAATTTAAATGAGGATTAATAGTATCTTCCTGCTGGCAATTTATAAAAACTAATTCCAGCTTCAATGCAGAGATCAAAACAAAATAACGTCTCATCGGAAATCAACAAAACAGTGCTGATGAGCATTTTTTAGCCCAGAATAATGTGTTGAGTACAAGAACATCATATGGCCAGTATGACAGCTTAAGATTTATCACATTTAAGGCAATTCATGGTTGATTTCATATACAAGACAAGAAAACTTTAAGAATGATTACAGTCTTATGTAATCTAGAAATGAGGAAACAAAATCTCCAACTACAGAAAAACTAGAATAACAAACATGATAAACCACCAGCCAAAGGATTTGTGGTTTGCAAAAAACACAACCTAAATATGTTTAAAATTAATTATTGAACATTAAAATAGGGACAGGTGAGCAAATTGAATATAGGAAAGACTGCTAAAGCATTTAGCACTAGTTAATAAAATAAATAAAGGGAGACATATTAAGAATATAAAATATAATCTCATAATACACTCTCTGATAACTAAAATGGAAAACAAACTTAGAATCTTAAAACTAAAATTTCAATGCATAATATAAATGCAATGATAACACTCAGAATACACACTCAAGATATTTTAAATTAAAAAAACAACCAATATAATAAAAATAGGTTGCTTTTGAGATTAAGCTGAGACTTTTACAACCTTGGAAAAAATAAAAGAAACAGGTTACCTCAAAGTAAAATTTAAAACTGCAGGGTGGGTTGAGTAACCATTACATACTTATTAAATTTTGGCCCCATGTTCAGTGTCAAAATTTAATAAGTATGTAATGGTCACTTGTGGCAATAATAAAAATTGCTAATTCGAGAAATTTATTCATATTATACTTTTACTTGTTGTTATAGGAAAATGTGATATTTTTAATACTGAAAATGTGAGGCTTTTGAAATATAGGTCAGAAAACAATACATAAATGTTTAATATTGGGTTTTAAGTAAAATCGATTATTGTATGTTGATAGAAGCAAATTATCTTGTTCATTAGATTTTTAAATACTCTCAATATTTTGAACTCAATCTTTAAAAAAACATTTTAGTAATTAATAGTTAGAAACAGAGGAAAATATTCTGCATCTTCAGACTTGTCTACTTATTAGTTTGAGTATATGAATCATCTATGCTACTTCTATATCTTTATTAATAAAAAACTGAGTTTGGATTTTGACATGTTTTCACAATTTCCAATATGCTGTTTATACTTTTAATAAATTCCAAAATGAAATATTAATTAGAAAATATATTTTTCCTATTCCAGCTCTTCCAATAAGCATAATATTGTGTAATCAATACATGTTAGTTAAATATGTTGTGCTAGTTTGTGTCATGTGGAGCTTCAGTTTGTTTTAAATATATTTTATCTTAATGGCATGCCTATTTCTAAATTTATTATAACTAGTGATATTATTTTCCTAATTGTTTATGGTGAAATTAAGACTTATTGTTGATTGTGCATATAAAAGGCTAAAAGTTCCAATTACTGCTACTTAGCTTGAAAAATATAATGTCATTATAAATGGGAATTCTGTGAGCACATAGATATAAATGTATAAGCATTAGATGAAAAAAGCAGATGTGTCATAAAAATATATTTTGATTGGGCAGATGCAATAGATAAAAAATTGAAGAACTATTAGAAAAGTATTTTACATTAAACATTTTTTGCTAATTTTTGAAAACAACACATTTCTTTAAAGATAGAAATATTTTAAAAATATTCTAAAGTGTTTTAAATGGATATATTTTATTGCAAAATATGGCTGGATAGCCATGAATATAATAATGACTTACAATTAAAAAATCTCTTAATGTTTTCAGAAGCTATGGTAAAAACATGTATTTAATTTTTATAAATAAATAGACACAGTATTCAAAGTTTCATATATTTGGCACTATTTGTGTTTCACGGATTAATTTCTAAATTCAAAGCAATCTTTTATTTAGTTTTCTACCTGATGTAAAATGAGTAGCTATTATATATATTTATATTATATAATGACAGGCTTTTCAGAATATCCCCAACCTCAGAATGTTTTCTGCTACTGGCTTCCTCAGTGAAGTACTAGGATATTCAAGCATTAGATTTAAAATAACAGGCCAAGCCCAACATTTTATCTAATGGAAAACAATTAAATAGAAATCTGAAATTTTCAGACAAACATATAAGACTGAACCAAGTTCACAATATATTATTACCTTTAGCAATATTAAATCACCAAAGCCTTAATAGCAAAAAATAAAATTATAAAGAAATCAAATCATATGTCACATGACCTAATTTACCAAACTTCTATTATAATGTTACATAATGATTTTGCAAATAGCTCTTAACAAGCTTTTCAGAATATTCCCAACCTTGGACCATTTTCTACTACTGGCTTCCTCAGTGAGGTCTGAGGTTGGGGGATATTCTGAATAGCTTGTTAAGAGCTATTACCAATCCCTCATTATATAGCATTTGTAATACCAGCTTGTTAAATCAGATCATGTGACATATGACTTGATTTCTTTGTAATTTTATTTTTTGCTATTAAGGCTTTGGCAATTTTATATTACTAAAGCTGAACTTGGTTCAGTCCCATATGGCTATTTAAGTTAGATAGTTGAATTGGAAGACACATAGATGTCTGAAATTTTCATATGTTCTACTTAATAGTTATCCATTAAATGAAGGGCTGGGTTTGGTCTGGTATTTTAAATATAATGCTTGAATATTCTAGCACCTCACTGAGGAAGCCAGTAGCAGAAACCAGTCTTATATAACATTTGTAATAAAAGTTTGTTAAATTAGGTCATGTGATATATGACTTGATTTCTTTGTAATATATATATATATAATATTATGATTCGATGTCTGTATTTTAAAAGCAATATACATAATTATATAACTGAATATTTGTAAATACAGTAACTAAATAATTAAAAAATTTTATCCACTTAGAGCGCTTTCGATTATCCAGTAATCTGTGTCAACTAAAGCTTTGAAATGCTAACTTTCCCACAATTCTGTGATCTTAACGTTTGCTGCTTGCCTGTTAATTAAGTCATGTTTATATTTATATATTAGCATAGCCTCCTTTATTTTTCTTTTATTGTTATTTTTTTCAATTTGCAAAATTTTTACACTGTTAAAATTGAAGTCAAAACCATAAATACATAATTTATTATGGTCGTAAAAAGCAGATGCTGAAATATTATTATCTACTTTACAATTTTGTTTCGATTTCTGAACACGTTTTAATAATAGCAAGTGTTCTTTAATTCTTTTTTTCAATGTACATCTAGATTCACCTATATATTTACTGCCACACCTACATATCCATTTATAAATGACACATTTTTTATTTATAAATGAGGTTTTATCTTTGGAGTTATTTATTAATTTGTTTAATGTCGGAGGTGTGTAAAATGCAACATCACATATATCTTTATAAATTTTTCTTATAAAATTTACTTGATAATTTGAAATAGATGGGATTGATATCAATATTTTTTATTAGCAGGAGAATCAATATTTTTATCAAAATTTTTATTTTTATATTTTGTATTAAAATCTCTAATAACATTATATATGTGATTATAACTATAGCCAACATTTAACAATTCATTCGAATATATTTCAATATTTTTGCCTTTATCTGATGAATATTTGCAGACTATTATTTCTAAATAAGAAGGATTTCAAACCTGCCATTTTATGTGACCTTGGCTTTGACACAGATTACTGGATAATCGAAAGCGCTCCTAAATGGATAAAATTTTTTAATTATTTAGTTACTGTATTTACAAATATTCTGTTATATAATTACACACACACACACACACACACACACATATATATATATATAATGTGATGACAAATGTTGATAATTTAATTTTATTCTTATTCTTTTTACAGTTGTCTGAATGCACCATTATATTTAATTTCACTCATTTTATTACCAAATATATCCTTATCTTGTATTAAATGTTTGTTTTTATAGAATATGAATAATTCAAAAATTAATTACAGTCAAAACATTATGGATGCCGATCCAATAATTTCTCGGTGTATCAAAGGAATTTTACCTCTTCTTTTGTGCTTAATAGGAACTTATGGAAATCTTGTAACATTTATATATCTTAACATGAATATAAAACAATGGAAATCTAATAATATGTTTGTGTCATCATTAGCTATTAGTGATTTATTGGTTACAGGATACTTTTTACCTGAAATTTCTATAAACATTTTCTTTTACAAACATATAAGGAATCCTATAATAAAATATCTTAACGCATTTATTAACATTTTAGCTTGCACTTCTTCAATTACCACTTTAACTTACATTTCAGTTGATCGATATGTCTGCATTTGTCACAACATATTGTATCAACGACTTTTCACAAAAAAATTCGTTTATTCTACTGTCAGTTTTATTTGGTTATGGTCTTGCTTCGTATCCTTTTTTGCAATATTTTTTTCTGATGTATTTTACGATAAACGTACTGAGTTTTTTACATTAAATTTTTATGCTTCTATGACTATGGATATTTTTTTGTTAATTAATTTTGTTGTTATACCTGCTTTCATTTCGTGTTTTTGTTATTCATCTGTATTTATATTTTTTTGGAAAAGCAGAAAAAAAATTACAGCCGGACAGGTCAGTGGCCGTATATCCAAAAACAAAGAAAAAGAATTATTTGCGACTTTATTCACAATTTTTATTGTACATTTTCTTGCTTGGACACCAAACGGTTTAATAATTTTGGGAAACATTCAAGTTCCTGATAATGTAGCTTTTGCATTTAGTTTAATGAGTTTAAGTAATAGTGTCGTTAATGGATTTATTTATGGATTTCGAAATTCAGAAATAAAAGCTATTTACAAAAAAATATGTATTTGCTTTTGCTTTTAAACCTATGTGTAACAAAAAATCAACAGCCTAAAAATTAATATCCAACGTTTGAAAATATGTGAAATATGTAAACATGAAGCGACAAATTCAGAACATTAATCAATATAAATAATTGAATTGCCCCTAGTCACTGTCTTCATCATCATCCACCTAATCTATTAATTTGATGATGGATGATAGTGTGATGAACTGCTTTTTTCTCTTCTTTTCCTTTCAACATGCCTCCAAATTTACCAAGCCTATTCACTATGTAATGTTATCTATCCACGATAATTGTGATTGCCCTTTACCATACCAAATATGATATACTTTCCATGTGGTTTAATGTCTTGTCATGCGTCCAAAATATTATAATTTCCATTTTTTGTCATTCCTAACAGTTGCTTTTTCCAAAACTCATTGTCGTTAGTATTATTAGTTATTCAACCTATAGTAATTAGTCTTTTTAGAACTGCAGTTCAACTGGATCAATTTTGTTCTCTTCTGCTTCAATGTCTATGTTTCACAACCATATATTACAATGGAACATATCAAAGTATTCAATAATCTACACTTTGATCACATACTTATAAATCTGTTTTTCCATATAGACTTTAATTTTGTAAATCCTTTCTGTGTCAGCAGTAATCGTTTATTCGTCTCTGTATGACATTCTGCATCTTAATTTACTCTGAAATCCAAATAGAAAAATTCCTAAAAATCTTTCCATCAGATCACATACACTTTTATGCCTATTGTTTCTAAAAAGCATTTTACTTTTAAACGGTAATGATAGATAATATATACAATTGTAAATAACTTATAAAATATTATTGATTTAATTTTTTTTTACTCTAGATATACTGCTTATTGATAACGTAATAGGCTTAAAATAATGCTACCATATTAACACAAATTATTATAATAACAATTCAATGCTTCAGAAATAGTATCAATTAATTTGAAAATGGTAATAAAATTGTACTAATGAATTTATTCCAAAAGTATTGGTTATTATATATATATCAAAACACAAGGTTTTGTTTAATAAAAAAAAAGAGTAAAGAATTAATTTTCTTTTTTTCTTTCTTTCCCCCCCCCCCCTTTTTATTGTTTTTTTTCCTTGGGGGGGGGGAGAAGAAAAAAAAAAACACGACTCCAAGTGTTTTTTATGTTGATACGAATATTTTCACGGGTTGCATATATAAAAGACATATTTTGCGGGGTTTGTGTGATCAAATATATCAATATTAATTTTTTTTAACACGGATGAACCCGCAAAATATGTCTTATATATATGCTAGTAATTATTTCATAACTGTTTTCATATCCATTTCATCTTTACCAATTTGATTGAATGAAAAAGTATTTGACCCAAACAAATTCACAAATGATGGTATATTTGCAAGAAAGATATATCGTGTGGAATCAACGCAGCTTATATATGTTCAACTTTTTTTTCTTTTCAGTAAATTGATCCAGAAATCATTAAACTAAGACTATAAAATTTAAATCATTATAAATATATTTCATAACTCCATAAATCAGCTGTTCATGAATTTGTTGTTTTATTAATAATCAACAAAGATTTTCAGCTCAGAAATCCAACATTAACCATTGAAGCCTTCTCCTAAAATCTTACGACTTTAAAGAATTATATATTTATCTTTTTTTTTTTTACATTTGATACTTTTGCGAATGTTTATTGAAACATGCATGAAGACAAAAAAATATATATATATATAATCATTTTACCTTTTCTAGATAGTTTTGTAAAGAGGTTGACACATTAATGTTTTCATTGTTTTTAAAGATTGTCATTCCCATGTTTACATGCATTGTGAAATATTATATTTAAATGTGGGTGTGTGAATATTCCATTTCTTGAAATAAATTCCTGTTTAAAAAATCCATATATAAATATTAATTTATATTTATTATTTATATTAAACAGTATAAATATATAATACAGACATAAAAATATTTTTTTCTGGCAAGTCGGAGCTCTTCTAGCTACGCCAAACCGCGCACAGTATTTTACAAATAAATAATAATTTCATAAACACTCATTGTCAGTATTGAATATATTTATCTAACTTCTCACTGAATAATATTTCCTTTTTAATATTCTTGTTTGTAAATTTATATTTAAATTCATATTTATTTATTTATATCAACTTTGGTTTTGAATAGAAATACGTTTAAAGTTGAATGAAGACAAAAAAATGATAAAAGACGTTGCATCATGTGGAGTTTGATAATATAATAGCATTATTGTAACTATATTAGCTGCCCAAAAATAATGATTGACAGAATTGTGACAGTTCTTTCTACATAAATATTTAAATCAATCCTAATCGATGTCAAAGCTTAAACAACATTCAATTTAAACTTAGAGCAGACCACTTACAGGAACATTACTATTTATGTAAAGGTCCTTTCTCTATCTATAAGTAACTTAAAGAACTAATATTAAATGTTATAACTTAGTTAGAGACTGTATCTGGAACAAAAGAATATTAAAATAGGAAATCAAAGATATAATGTCTTTGAATATACTATTCTCTAATGAAAACTTCCTACTCTAAGGAACAAATTCTTCCTAAGCATGAATGTCCTCATCAAATTTTAGCTGGAAATGCAATAAATATTCCTAGAAAGTGGGACAATAATTATAATTGACATGATGAAAGTAATGAAATTCCATAGTATGTCAGTTTAGTATTGAAAATTTTGTCAGAAGCAGTTCTCCTACATTGAATTCACAGGTTACAAAATTTGGTATCCCTCGTTCTAGAAATTTTTGCCATGTGAAATGTTCCATACTTTATCAAAACCACAGCATGGCATTGTCTTTATATCAATTGAATCGGTATTAAAAATTTTGTCAATTTATTAAAGGACTATGTAGTAGAAAAATATAGCAAAAATGTATTTATATTAGAGAGAAGTATGAAAGATCATGAAACTTATATTGTCGAAAACCTGAAATCCTTTGGAGAAGAAAACCAATAATATAATTAAAGGAAAACACCATAAAATATTTCTAATTATACTAGGGGAGGGGATATGATCAGATCTTTCTATTTTTATAATAATAATAATAATAATAATAATAATAATAATAATAATAATAATAATAAGAATAATAGTGATGATGATGATGATGATGATAATAATAATTAATGGTTAAAAAAGAAATTTATGTAATAGATAAATTACAGATATGAATCAATCATTGTAAATAACTTTACAGCTTTTTTCCTAAGTACAATTTAGAAAACAATTAATTTAATATCAAATAATAAAAATCTTATAATAATTTTATATAAAATAATTTTATTCACAAAAAAATCTCCAAATATCATATAAAAACAAACGTGTAATTGGATAGTAGATATACTGAGTTTAAATACGTCTATGTTTTGCCTCTATATCATAAACCCTGAGAAGTTTCTGTATCATGAAAATGAGAGAGAAGTTAAATATTAAAAAACAATCTATATAAATTTATATAATAAAATCAAAATTTTTATATATTATTTTAAAATGTTTTTAAATTTTAATTTTTTTTATTATTTATATAATTTTTTTATTATTTTTTATTTTAAATTTTTTTTCATAATTATTTTCAAAAAAATTTTTTTTTAAAAATTTATTTTTTTTTTTATTCTTTTCCCATAAAAACCACAATATTTTCTCCCTTCCCCACACCCCCCCCCCCTTTTATTTTTATTATAATACACTCCCCTATCATCGTTTATAATTAATATAAAAATAATATAAATTTTATCTTTGTCTCGATCAAATAAAAATAAATCAAACCACACATAAAAAACAACAAACCCTAATCCGCAACCTCGCCCCCCCCCCCGTCTTCCCCCCACCCACAGGCAGCACCCCCAAAACCCCCCAAAGCCCCCTCTCCCTCATAGAATGTAATTGAACACCAACACCCCCCCCACATTTTAGAGAAAAAATTCTCCCCTACAACTTATCGTGCTCTCATTATCACGAATATGAGCATAACGAAATGAAAATGTAAAACTAACGAAATGATTCATGGATTTAATAAAACTAGCATGAAACTGTCTATCTAAAGAAGATCACCAGGCGACTAATAAAGATAAAAACTTCTGGTCAAACCAGTTTTGAAATCCACACAAACAAAAGGTGATGGGTTAAATTTGATGTTCAGCCGACTAATAAATAACTAATAATCATACGTCTGGAATAATTACAAAATTAAACTTATAAATGAAATGGTAAGTAACTTATGATGTATATGACTAAATGGATGATGGAAAGAAATAATAATTAACTAGTGGAAAGAAATGAGTCTAAGAATGAAGAGAAAGATGTGTAAGAATAATGAATGATTAAGATGATAAAAGAATAAGAGTTACTGAATAGTTGAGATGATAAAAGAATAAAAGTTAATGTATGATTAATCAATTATGATAATGAATTAATGTCAAATGAGAATGAATAACTAAAAGAACGATCGAGATGAAATTGAAAAACAATGTTAATAATGGAGACTGAAATCTTAAACTATAAACTAATATGGTCTTAAATGGTAAAAGGATAAGCTAAATAAAAAATAATAAAAAATAGGGATTTCAAGCTTGACACAACCAGAATATTTATCATGAAGTTAAAACAAACTATCCATTTTATGCCAAAGAAGTAATTTACCTTTTAAAGCTTAATTTACTTTCATAAAACAGTGAAGGTAATCTATTTTAAGTCCAGCTATAATAATTAACTAGTAACAAAATTTACTACAAATTTTAAATTCTATCTTGAAATTTAACAACTAATTCTTCTCAGGGTTCAAACCCTAAAATCATTATACAAAATATATTTGGGTCAGTATGAGGGATTTTACCACTACCCAAACATAATGCACAAAACAGCTCTCAATCTAAACTCAAATTAAGAACTATATTTAGCAGTTACACATAAACTTTATAACTAATACCAACTTTAACATTTATGAATGGAAATGACTTTTTGGTAATTAAAAAACAATAACTTTCTAAATTCCTTTTCTCATATAATGCTAAACCATGTGATCAAGATCAGTGAATGATAGCTCTGCGGATTTAACTAAATCAATTAAATCAATATTATGTTTATATTTAATCTATTACTTGCATTAATATGTGCTCTAAGTTATTAACGTTTTGATTATTGTGTGATGATGCATTAGATGTACCAATAAATTATAAGACTTACCAACATTATTATGATATAGCATAATATAGTTAATAGTGCTATGTTGTTTGATGATGATTTCAATTCATAATCTTCTGATAGGTTGATAGCAATAACAATAATAGTGTATAGATGTGGTATTTAGCAATAAGATTATAGGCAACTAACTAAAATTTTAAATACAACAAATTTTATTTACACTATTTACAAAAATTTAATTCACAGACATGGCATGAAATAAAACTAATATATTAAAATAATTTGTGGGATGAGACAAATACTTAGTATTCCCTTGACCATATACTCAGCAAATGGTACAACCTACTTAGAAAATAATATTCAAAATATCATTTGTTACTCTTTGGCATATTTTTAAAAATATGATACTAAAACTTATTTAAGCTGACTAGCACTTAAATTTATAACTAGCAGTATACTTAGAACTTTAGGATATGCACAAAGTTTAAATTTAAAATTCCAACATTATAAAGTATTGCATTATCCCAAAGCCATATCTTTTATCAGAATATGATAAGGGCAATTATCATATTCTGTGCAATTACTGACTTATTTAAATTTGAACGGAATAAGTTTAGTGCATTAAAATAAGATTAGACATTCAAAAGTCAAATACATCTAGATCTCACTAAAACATTACCTATGTCCACAACTCAATTATTGAAGACATAACTGATCTTACCATTCTATTGTCACATCATTATTTATGAAAGTGAATTCATGCTGCCAATGTGCATCTCTTACTTTTACATCTAACATTTTCCACAATCATTAATAGATTTGGTTTGATCTGTCTATAAATGATGATGATCCCACAACATTATAAACACTATTTTAATTAAGATAACACTATGATAGATCAGTGTTCTTAACTTTAACATTATTTTTATACTTGCTATATGATTTTGACCTATTATACTTCACCATACACAGTGGAAAAACTAACTCTAGATCATCATGAGGCATTTGACACTAAAAAGGGAGGCTTTATAAAAACAACATGACAGTTGTATAATAATATATGGCTGATTCTTTACCTCTCTATGGGTATACATACGTGTGTGGGCTTTGCCTTATCATGAAAAAAATAGAATTCAAACCATGGATATCTTTTCTTTAGGACTACTTATGCTTATAAGCATTAATTAGTATTTAATCTCTCCCAATTTTCCTCTCATGAAATCAGCAATAGGTGACTCCATCAGCCTATGCTCCATATAAATATTAATACATTGGTGCCATTCAATTGGAACATCCCATTAACTAAAAACTGTCACTAGTCATTCTCAATATCATAGCAAAATAAAACAATACCAACAATAACAGTGAAAATCTACATATTCCATTCTATAATGTAAAACCATTAATGTATCAACAGCCAAACCAAAATATATATGTCAAATGATCATTAATCATTTAAAATGACAACTATCCTTTTTTTGGAGAGAGCACAATGTATGTAAGCATAAAGATCAAACCTGTATTTGTATTCAAAGTGGACAAGTTCATTTCTATAGAAAATTATGAAATGAAAAAGGTTTATATCAAATTTTCTTTTATATAAGAAAATAATTCGGTCATTCTAGTATACAGTATATATTTTATAAAAATGTCTGCATATTCACCTCTTTAATAATATACATTAGAATTGGTTTCAAAATATGAGAGAAGTAAATATTTTATCACTCTCTAGATAAACGATATATATATCTATTTTTTGGTTTTCCCTTAACTAAAAAAAAATATACATAAAATAGATGTGTATATTTTACACTTTTTTTTTTCTTTAACCCAATATATATATATATATATATATATATTTTATGCCAAAACCAAAACATATATGTTTTATAAACAAAATTTCTAAACAACACATTATGTAAGTAATATGTATAACACAGCAGTAATAAAAAAAAATAAGAGTACACTTTTATCCATTAAATTTTATCCTCTTCATCCAAGTTATTCCATTGTGGTAAGTTAAAATAAGATTTAATATTGTGATTAGCAAACATTCCAGATAACGCATATATTTTTTTTATTCTCCTGTTGAGTGTGGAATGAGCAATATTTAACACTTATCCAAAAGCAAAAATTATTTGATAGTTTTAGTATTGATAATTAACAGAGCGATGAAAATTCATACTTCCAATTGTAGCAGACTTAAAAGATAAGTTTATCTACTTTTCTATAGAAAATTTCCTGAATAATTCTTTGAGCTATTGTATTCTTCAAAACAAACTTTTTAAAATCTTTATTGATTTATTCTGTAAGCATTTCAAATGAAGTATAACAAGAATCATTTATTACATTTAAAATAAAGATAATAATTCTTTGAAAAATTAGTGGAATTTTATTACACTTAGCATATTTATCTTTAATTTTCTTTTAAAACTCTTTGTTTATTGTATTCTTCCCTGCACAGTATTACATATATGTGTAGCAATGTTTAAACAGTTGGAATATATTCTAATATTGCAAAACATTATTATAATGATGACGTATATTTCTCAATATAACTTTAAAATAAATATTTATTTCATTCCATTCTTATTGGCAAAGTATGATGTGATTGTCAATATTAGAAAGAATTTATTCAATTATCACTATGACATCTTTAGCATTTTAATTAACTGGTAATTGATTATATCTTTCATTACATAGGTTCCCGCGATAAAATTTAGCAGACAATAGAGAATAAAATCACGTAAATATTTTCATGTTTACTTTATTAAAAATTACATGAATCAAAAATGACTTTTAAATTTATTTATTATATATATCATATATAACACTTGTTTTTAATATTATTTCGAATCATTTTTTTATATATATTTTAATTTACAAGCACATAATATCATTCTGCTAGATAATAAGAAAGGCACGAAATTCAAACACTATCAACTTCTTAGTTTACAAATAAACAATTTGTGCATTATTTTTAAAGATAAAAGTTTACATGTATAAATAAAGTAAAAGCAAATGCTTACTTCCTCTTGAATTTTCCTGGATTTAAAATAAGATTCATGAGAGACAGTTAAGATGCATAAGGTTTTCATTCCTCCTTCTGTATAACTTCTTAGAACTATCAATCAATAGAAGAATGGTGTTTAAATGACTGCAAGTTTTTTAGATTTTCTATTCCCACATTTGTAGATAGCCAGATATTATCATTTCATTCAATTAGATTTCAGAATTTTCTAATATTTGGGTTTTTTTTCCTTATTTTAGATCAGACTTGAATTCTGTGGTTGTTTAGTTCTTGCTTTCTTAATTAGTCCCCCCCCTTCAGCTTGGTTAGCTAATATATAGCTTGTTTTTCTAAGGCATTCTGGGAGTGAATTGGCCAATGATTTTGGTATGCATAACTAGTATTACCCCCTCTGTCTTCATTTTTAATAATTACTCATACTTATTCAAGACAGCTTTGTGTTTAGTACTAAAAAAATATGATTAAGTAATTTACTACAATGATTCATTTTACCAGATTTATAAATTGATTTAATTATTTATTTATTTTAATTGCTATTCAACAATAATAAAATAGCAATATATTTCTCTCTCAATTAATAACAATATTTTTAAATTGTTGTTTTATTTCTAGTTTCAAAGCCTAGACTGGGTTTGAAATCTCATTTCCACTCAATGCAAATTTCCTAGTGCATCCAAAATAATCTTTATTGAAAACCATTCATTAAGATTTTAATGCCAAATATATTATCATTTAACATTTTGGAATTATTAACTACAGGGTCCTAAATAAAAGGTCACAATATATATATATATATATATATATATATATATATATATATATATATATATATATATATATATATATATATATATATATATATATATATTTTGACCTTTTATATATATTTGGTTTGAGGACTGTAATATTTTTAATACATTTAGTACTTAAAGTAGTCATCAATTACTGAGTTATAAGATACATGTTTAAAATACAGTATTGACAGTTGATATTACTAATCCCATTCCAATGACTTTAAATTACAACCTGCTAATCGTTTCGAAGTATTGACAGATTTATAAATAATTTCAAACTTAACGGAAATCAATAAATGATAACTGATTCTTTATTAGGAATCACACTAAGATAGTTGGTACAAAAAAGCAGCAATTCATAACTAAATTTTCAACCGAGACATATATATATATATATAAAGTGTATGAAAATATTTAAACATAATCCGTTAAAAAGAATTGAATATTTAAAGATTAGTAAATTGATAAGAAAAAGAGTTAATAATAATAAAAGAAAATATAATTGTGAATTTCCAAAAATTATTTATACGTATGGAATAGATGAAATTAAATTATCCTATAATTAAGCTTGTATGGCGCGATTGTGGTAGAAATGACTTTGCATTAAAAGGAAACATGCATATGTGTTTGAGAAGAAAGATTTTCAATTGATGTGTTTTACTATTTCTTATTTATGGATCTGAGATTTAAACATGTAACAGAAGGGCAAATCATAAACTTCGGGCTATTCAATAAGGTATGGAGAGATTGTAGGAAATTCAAGAAAACATCAAAAAACCTAATAATTGTGTAAGTGAACAACCCAGTATCATTGATTTATCAAAAAAAATGTTTCTAAGTTTAATATGTTTGGTCTTAGGGATGGTAATTATTGACCTACATATTATCTTGTATGCAGAAATATATACAAGTCTATATTGATATGTTTAGGTATAAATAACAAACTTATAGCTCAATAATCAGATTTCTTTCTTTCATATAAAATTCTAATAATACAAGTCTTTCTCATTTCATGTCTAATATATTATAACAATATTAATAAATTGTTTAACAATAAAATGTTAATATTCATAAGACTTGTTATCTAATCATTCAGTTTAACATTAAGTATATACAAAAACTATATCCTCAATGGCATAGGAAAATCATGGAACACTACTCCATTAAAATACAAATGATACTCCCATAATTCACAATAAAATAAGTAAATTATATTTAATATTGACATTTCCTATGTTAAATTTAATTATAATATATTCATCTACTGATTAAAATGATTGTATTCCACTTCTTTATTAATATTCCTTAACTCAATCACTCTCAGGTAAATATGGTTTCTTGAAATGAATAAATTAATTTATGTAACCAAATGTAGAGAGGGATTTTACTTATATCCAACTACCTCTAAAAATAATTAAGAAACAAGTATACTAATTAATTCCTCACTTTCAAAATAATTAACTAATTTTCTTATAAATTGACTAAAAAATAAATTAAATTTATTAATCAATACGTCACTATTAATTATCGTAAACAAATTATTAATTATCATAAACAAATTAAAAGTGATGTATTATTTCAATGTATTTTAATCTAATCATTTTATTTTTATATGGCATGATAATTATTCAATCTTCATCATGATCGATGAGTAAGTTGAAGAAAAATTAAATTAATCGATATTAAAATATAGAATTAAATGTCTTGAACAATTACTATATGTTTTTCTTATTTATTATTTTATTTTAAATTATGTCCAATAATACTAAATATATTTTACTATTATGATATATGTGAGGTAAGGATGATGAATAATGACTTGGAAACAAGAAATATGATTATCAGCACTTTATTAATTTAAAAACAAACATTAACATTTATTATATGTATATAAATAATCAATGCAAATAAGGAGAAGTGGAAAGAAATTTTAATATTTATTATAGTAGTAATACAAAACGTAAGAAAGAATTTACATGTATCTTATATTTAATAAAAAAAATTAACATATTATACAAAACTTTACAAACTAATATTAACAAAATACTTATAATAAACTAAATAATTCATACTTCACTCTAAACTTATTTACAAACAGGATACAGTATATTTCATATTTTCCTTCATTAATATTAAGATATATTTTAAAATTTTTGTACTAAAAATATATCAGTAAAATATACAATTTGTATTTTTATCACATTATATATATTTCACAAACCTATTCTTTTATATTATCACTACTTCACCTTTAATTTTCCTATAATAGTATTATGTATTTATAATTCTATAACTTATTTTACTCCTTCTATTTTTATTATTTCTATTATAAAATTAATATTTAATTATTTAAAATGTCTATTAAGATATGGCATTTTATTATATTTCTTACAATATTATGAATAATTATCTAGTTTTCTTTTCAATATTATATTGTTTATATGTCATACTTTCATTCTGTATTTTCATCTCTATTATCCAATAAAAACATTCATAAAATATTCCTTCTTACATTCTTTTAGCATCCTATTTGTTATGTGCTTCATCATTCTTGCAATAAATTGTTTTACCTTATCATCATTTGTAAGTTTAGCTATTACCATTACTTAAATCTTCTATTTTCTTATGTAATGTATATAACAGTGTGATTTTTCCTTGATAACAAGTGTGGAATGGATATCTTATAAAATTCTAATAAACAATGCCATCTAAATGTAACTTCAAGCCACATATTATTTTGTGTCTACCTTAATTTTTTATCTTGGCTTCTATTTTAGGCTCTTACAAATTTTAGAAAAATGTCACTATTTATTATATCATAAATACTCTGACTTACTCTATAGTGTATCATATTTAATCCCAAGACTACAGGATTTCCAATAAATCTACTTTCCCATATCACTATTTCAAATCTGATGCTCCGTATAAAATATTTGACATTGCATAAAATATTAGTCATCATTTTTCTAGTAACATCTAAACTTATTCTTAACATCTTAATACTTTTGAACATACCAAAAAGATTAAAAAACAAACAAATAGTTTATGATATAATTTTTCATAAATATAATGAATCAGTTAACTTTAACTTATAAAGATATTAATCATACATATGCTTATATACTCATATTAATATTATATAGATATATTCAATTCTTTATCATATACTTTCATGTACATACACATTTTATAAATATCACATATATTTATTTTACCTGAATATCATTTGTCAAGGAAAAAAATTTGATTTTTATACAAAAAATTCTAAAATACTTAAATCTAAAAATAACACATGAAATAAATAATTCTAAGAACTTAATGCTATCTTAATATTATAGTTAATACCACTAAAATAATATAATCAAAAAATTTTCTTCAACTTCTTGAAAATAAAAAAAAAACACATTTCCATGAGAGTATTGTTGCTATGACAACAGCATTACCAACAGCTGCTTGAAAGAAGTGAGCTTTCTTTATTCCTCTTCTCTCCCCTCTTGCTTTTCACCATTATTTATCATAAATGGAAATATGAATAAAATTCCAAATAAAAGTTATTTATTTATAATAATAGTTTTTTCCAATATCAGTTCATACTTTCTTATATTATTTCCAAAATTATTTAACCATTTAATAAACACATTTTATTATAGTTTTTTTTTTAAAATTTTCAGTTCTTTCCTCAAACTTCAAAAATGTATTTGTAGAATTATAAAGTTCTAATGGTTTCTCTGCTGAATAATTCATATTTAAAATATTTAACAAATTACCAATACTTAGACAATAGTAAAGTTCATAAACTTTTAATAAGATGTATATCTTTCTTCTCTTAAGCCATTATCATCTTAATAAAGTCATTAATAAATTCATATCTTGAAATGTCAATCCTTTTTAATGAATAGAAGTAATTATCTCTAACATTAAATATAAGATTTAGTACAAAATTTTTCTATCCTTATACATATGAAAAATAATAAAAAATAAATTCATTATATCTCCTTTGCAGTTTAAGTAGGAAAAACATTTTGATAATCTGCATTTTTTCTTATTGAATTACATTTTTATCTACCTGGATGAATTTTATCTCCTTTCATTATCACAAGATTGTAGTTAACCTGTGCAGAATACCAATGAGTATACTTTTGCTTCTTATCCCATTATAAAATTAATTAATAAACTTCTTAAAATATATTCCATGTTTTTTTTACATTATTATTATTCTTTTTAATGCTAAAACAATAATATTTTAATAAATTTATAATTAAAACTTTTAAGACAAAAAAAAAACAGTTTTTACTTTAATGATTTCTTGATTTTTTTAGCACCTGCTTATCTTCTATTTGTAGGAAAAATTTAATAAGCCCTGATTGGTTAATTACTTTCAGTCATGTCAAAAATGAATATTAATTACTCTGTCTACGCTTTTCAAATGAATTATAACTAATATTATCAAATCAATATTTTCCTAATTTTAATAATGCAGAATTTAAGATATCTTTAAATAATAATATACTTTTGATTTAAACTTAAATTTTAACACTTAAATTTTATAATATACATTATTATTCAAATTATTGATTTTATGAACTTTTTAATTGAATTGATATGATTAAAAAAATAACATTTACTATTTATAATTAACAACTTAAATATACCAATAAGTAAATATTTATTAAATGAATGTGTGTGTGTGCATGTCTATTAACACACATTTCACTTCCCATTTACTTTATCGGTACTCATCTTTTAGCTAAAGGCACTGCTCTATGTCGTGCTTTTCGTGCCAAAACACATTAAAATGCTGTTTCCGTGGCCGACATGTTCGAACCCGCGTTTTCAATAGTACAACATTTTTGTTGCGCTACAGAATGCAGGCCACTATGTCATGTTGCAATACAGCATGTATGTTGCATGGAAGCAAATACATTTTCCGAATTCACACAATTTATAAAATAATTACGGCTTGATGAGACAGTTTGTATTTGAATTGTATTGAAATGTTGTTTTCATTGTATTTTTTTTTATTTTAAACTATTGAAATGTTCAGATTTTTTAAAACAATAATTATAAGACTTTTTACAACCTACTGTATTGAACTTTTATTTGGGTAAATGTTAAATATCTATGTTTTTATTGAATTGCAGTTAGGTAACGTGTCAAGTAACATACTGTTATTAACATTCCACAAGACAAAGTCTGTAAATTTTTGAAGTAAAAAAGAGCGGTACGAAAAAAATATCCAGTAAGAAAAGTCCAAATATACAGGTTTTTTTTGTAAATTTAATAAAAAGCAAATATTATAAACATGTTTAATAAGTAAAGAAGACATTTGTATGTGTTTGTTGTTGTTTAAAAAAGTTTGAGTTTCTTTCTTCTGTTGGAGTACGGTTGCGATTTTTAATTTTTTTATTTTAGCATTACAAACAAATGGAACACTAACCCTAAAACTAATCCTAACCCTAAAACTAACCCTAACCCTAAAACTAACCCTAAACTAATCCTAAAACTAACCCTAAACCTAACCCTAAAACTAACCCTAAACTAACCCTAAAACTAACCCTAAAACTAACCCTAAAACTAACTGTAACAACTTTTACTTTTATTACGATTATTATTTTTTAGTTAAACAACAACAAAAAAGTTGTAACACAAGTAAAAAAATATCCGATAGAAAATTGATAAAAAAAAAAGCCGTAACACAAATAAAAAAATATCAGATAGAAAATTGATAAAAAAAGCTGTAACACAATTTAAAAAGTATACATATAAAAAACACGAATCACATTGTAATTTGTTGATTTTATTTTACATTTATTGTTATCATTTAAATTGTATACATTAATAAAAAAATAATATTTAAAAAAGACGATTTTGTTTTGTTTTTATTTTCGCATTACAAAAAAGCACAGAAAAATTATTAAAATCAATGGCCCGTGAATGTTCATATTTTATAGTTTTAGCGTGAAAATGGCGCCATCCTACGGCGACTTTATCTATAATACAAGCACCATTTTATCATTAATTACATGATTTTAAAACAATAAATAAATAACAATTTTTAACCTGATCCTTAATAATTATAAATATATTAATTTTTAACCATTATAACTACTGATTAAAACTACCTTACAGGATTTTAACTATTATTTACTTTTTATTTTAAAATAATTAGCACAATTTATATTTCAATTTCTAACTTAGATAGATTATATCCATTCAAAAAAAAAATTAGCTCAAATTTTCCACTAAAGAAATAATATATTTTTAATTCTTCTATAAATTAAATAATATGTTTTTACTAATCATTACATAAACTTTAATTTTTTTCTTAAAATTGACTATTAATTACAACTATACATTGATGTAGCAAAATAAAAAGGCTACAGTATATATATATATATATATATATATATATATATAGAGAGAGAGAGAGATGAAAATGAAAAATGGTGTTAAAATGGAATATGTATGCTTAGTTATCGTGGGTGATTATTTTTTACAAATTTTGAAATTAATATTAATTTCAAATGCTTTTTTTAAAAAAAAAAACATTTGTTACATTATAAAGTCGAATCTTGCATTATGATTTGTAGAGGTCTCTCTTGCTAAAATTAAGCACTCTAGGCACATGTACTAAGGTTTTAGTGTTAGAGAAGTATTACATGTTGACATTGTGCTTAATAAAAATTAATATTTACATTTAATTATAAATTTATTATTATTATTATTATTATTATTATTATTATTATTATTATTATTATTATTATTATTATTATTATTATTATTATTATTATTATTATTATTATTATTATTATTATCTTTCAAAAGGACTTTATTGAATATAACAAGAAAGGGTTACATTTATAACTATTTTACCACATGCAGATGAATTGAAGTCAGTATAAATAAGTTGAAAATTGTAATTGGGGGGGGGGGGGTTTAACAAAGACAAAGGATATGCATGTGGTTTACAAATTTGAGTTTACATTATTTTCTTTAAAATATATACATCCAATTAGTTTTGTGCACTTGTAAAGTTCTTAGTTCTGTTTTTTATTAGTCTTTTTTTTTCTCTCTATAATTTTGAGCGCTGTTGTAATATTGACCAAGTGGCTGTGTACATCTTTTGGGATACAATTTTTTCATCCCTTAAGCGGAGCTGTTCCATTTTGTTCCAGAATGTGTTTGGATGTCTTCTTGGATTATTGTTGTACATGAAGGAGCATCTTGTACATCATAGTGAAAATAATATAAAAGTACTTGCTCGAATATGTGGGTAGCTACCCTTAATAAATGATTGTAAAAGAATTTGAATGTCACAATTTCTTTGTTTGTACAATGATGGTATGGATGAACGAATATTATCAAATACTGGGCAGGTAAAAAGAAAATGTTCTTGTGTCTCAGTTTCTCTATGACACAACCAGCATATGTCTTCTGTATTTACGTAATGCCTTCTATATCTACAAAAGTGTAATGTTGGCAATGCTTCAAGATTTAATTTGAGTAGAAAATCATAATATTTGGGTTCTAATGACCAGAATTTAAATTTTCGGGTTAGTTGTCTATTATTAATGTTTAAAATTGGTTTTTTATCATTTAGGGGAGAGCAAATTATCTGGTATACATCCCAATATTTAAATTTATCTTGCGGTGGTGAAAAAATAATGTTTGGAATGTTAAGAATTGGTGTAAGCAAGGTTTTCCAATATCCATTGTTTGGTGGTGGTTTATCTGTTGGGGTAATCTTGAAGAACACTTTCATGTATGGAAATAAATAAGTACATGCAGAAATGAGATTTAATGTCTTTTGAATGTTAAAAATATGTATTGAATGTAGTCCTAAACCATTTTGTATTAGAGGAGCTTGAATACGTTTTAGTGAAACCGAAACAATCTTTTTTCCCCACAGCAACTTTCTACATAACGAGTTTATTTTACTAGTAAAAGATTTAGTGTATAGTATTATTGGAGAATAGTATGTGATTCGAGTCATAATTAATAGATTAAACAGGGACACTTTTGAATACAGTGAAAGGTAAGATTTTGATAGTGAATCAATTATATTTTCTATTTTATTTTTAATTTTGTCTTGTATTTGTCGACGCATTTCTAGATTGCTCAAATAGAAGGGGAATCCCACAAAAGAGCTGGGTTTTCCTTTAAAATGTTGTGTGTGAAATTGTCCCATATATATTGACCATGCAGAAGATTTATCCATGTTAAACTCCAGCTTGTATTTATTAGTGTATGAATTAAGAATTTTCAATAGAGTTGGGATCTGTTTTTTAGAAGTTAAAAAAATCGAGACATCATCCATGTAGGCAATACAGGAGATGTTTGCTTTTAGACCAGGTATGTATATGCCTGATAATTCTTTTTCTATCATATTCAGTAAGGGATTGATATAGAAAGTAAAAAAAAGAGCACTTAGTGGTGAACCTTGTGGAATTGAACAGTAAGGTACAAAAGAGGGGGAATTCTTACCATTAAGTGTAATATGTATTTCTCGACTTAATAGAAGATTGGTTACTAAATATATTAAGGATCTTGGTATTGTTGTGTCTGCTAATGCTTCAACAAGGAGTTCAATTGGAATCATATCAAATGCTGATTTTATATCCAGTTGGATTACAACTGGACTATATTTTTTATTATTTCTGACAGAATCAATAACTGTTTTGAATAGAAAGGCTGCTTGCATTGTAGATGAGCCTTTCTTAGCAAACTGCATTTTAGATAGTATAGGTATGATATAGGGTTCTATTTTGTCTTTAATGATTGACTCCAGCAGTTTGATACCCAGAGGGCTCATTGATATGGGCCTTAGATTGTTTAGTGTGGTTATTTTTTCATGTGTTTTGATAAATGGTACTAGTAAAATAGGGTATAATCCATGTATATGATGGATCTTTTTTGTTAGAAAGTTTGCTAGATTACACAGATACTGAGCAGTAAAATTTTCTAAATGCTTGAATACAAAGCAAGGTATACCATGCATTCCTGGGTGACTGGAGTTTGGGGTTGATGCTAATTTTTGTATAAAGTCTTTGGGAGTAAATACTATATTTTCTTCTGGCTCACCGAGAAAAAATGGCGCAGGGCTGAATTTTTTCTTCTCTTGAAGTTTGGATTTGAAATGTGTGTAGAGGGGTAGCAACATGTTGTAACCAGAAAATATATCTTCTTGTATTTTAATTGCTGTCGGTATGCGAGTTGATGGCTTTTGTCCCAGTGCCCAGCGAATATAGTGTCTGGACCATGTGTGTGTCTGTGTCAAAAAGAGTTTTCTTTTTTTAATTGCCAGGTATTCTTTAAGTTCTTCAGAGACTGATTTATAAAGTTTCTTCAGGGCAATCACATTTGAACAGCCTTGTTTATTTGTAGTACTGTTTGTGATTCTTTTGTGTGTTTCATCTACAAGAGCTAGAAGCCTTGAAGGGGCTGGGGTAGCCCTTGTTATGACATCAATTGTATATGAAATAATGTTAACAAAGGCAATCCATGTTTGCACTGGATCCATTTCAATGTCTCGAAGTTTGAAGAGATATATATATATTTCTGAGAATAAATATTCTGGGGTTCGACATGGAAGAAGAACTCTAATTGTGTTTCCAATAGATGTTATTGATCTGTATATAAAATCATTCTTTAGTGAAACAATAATTGCAGAATGGTCTGATAATGATGAGTTTTTTATTGTTAGGCTGATCATGTGATGTAACACTGGTGAGTAGAAGACCAGGTCAATTAATGATGAAAACCTGCCATTATTAAATGTTACTGAATTCTGTGGGAGATAGCCTTCTCCACTCATGAGTGGTATGGCTAGTAAGTGCAACCATTTTGTGACAAACTCATTGTATGACATGTTGAAATCACCAAGTAAAATTAATGGATGTGATGAGGATGCTATTTTGGAATTTATAATTTGAATGACTTTATTAATTACTGTGTGTTTTGGAGGTAAATAAACAAATGCTACATTCAATGTAACTGTTTTATCATATAGTGTTATAATTAATATGTGTGCATCTATATATATTATTTTGAATGAATAGAAGGGGCAGGTTTTCATTACCACTACTCCTGTTCCTGCTGAGGGTGAAAATGATGCTTGGGAGAATGCTGAGTATCCTTGATTATTAAGATAGTTAGATGGATTAATCTGAGATTTATTATAAATTTTTGTTTCGAGTAACCCTAGCAAATGAGGTTGTATAATTTCAAGCCATTTTATTAATTGATAGTTTTTTCCCGGTGAGTTTAATCCACGGATGTTTAATGACGCTATTTTTATATTCATTATAGTTTCACTCAATAAAAACAGAACACACCTGATGTAGTAATTAGATTATAATTTTATATAGTTTAGATATCTTGCACAAATTATGACAAAGGATTTTTATGTCTGGAGGTTCTACTTCCTCCCTCCTGTGATAATTTTTGCACATTTGTTTTTTTATTGGTGCTAAGGTCTTCATCTGAAGTGTATTCAAACTCGGTATCCGTTGAACTCATATTTGCTTTTCTTATTTTTTTTTTATGATCTAATGTCTGGGGCATATCATCTTCACTAAGATCAATAGGCACTGCTGCATTTTTCTACGTTTGCTCTGCGGTCTGCCTGGTTTTCGGTTGGCAGTGTCATTTATTTTCGGGTCTGTAGGTGGCAAGCAAGGCACTAGATAGTCTATAATATCTTGCGAAGTTTTGTTAAGGGGTGTTTTTGATTGTTTGTGATTTTGGCAATCACTTTTTAATAATTCTTGTTGAGATGGGCTATTTTCTTGTAACACTGGTTTATCCTCGTCATTCCGTGATTGATTTTCGGGTAAAATTGATTCACTTTCGTCATTTACTGATTGCTCTCTGGTGATGTATAGATCGTCTGTTACATCGTCATTAATTGGATTATTTTGATAGCAAATTGTAGTTGATTCACTTATCGGTTGAGTAGTGAAATCTGTGTTATTTACTGGCGCATTTCCACATTGATGACTTGAGGTTGCTCTCATATCACAGTGTTTACATTTAAGTTTTGGGCATGCATTTATAATATGCCCTCGTTGTTTGCAGTGAAAACATTGCGGTTTAAGTCCATGAATTATTAAGAGTAGCGTCGCTTCGTGATCGGTTATAAGAGTGGGAATATCATTTGGATTTACGTTTTGATTTAATTTAACTTTAAAATGATAACTGTTTCCATAGATCGGTATCGGAGTTCCTTTTAAATATATAGGTTGAAAGGCAACAACAACTCCGAACGGTTGCATTAATTTATTGAGGTCATTTATTGTATAGTTAAAGTACGTATTTTTGATTGTGCCGGTAATAAAATTTTCTCTATATTGGTTAACTTTTACTAAAGCATATTTCCCTAACGTTTTAATTGTTTTATCAAATTTGTTTTTTTGTTCTTCGCTATAGAATTCAATAGCAAGATAGCGAGAATTTGGGTGATCTGCTATGCGCAATATAGAATCCCATAAATTATTTGTGCTTAATTCTTCGTATAGCAAATCCTTAGGAAATCTATACAGCGAACAATTTATATCTGTAATTGCAAGGATAACAGACCGGTCAGTAAAGAAACGTTTAAACGACATAAACAGGTCACGTGGGATGGTCGTATTAAAGCGTTCAGAAATTTTTAATAGACTCTCATTAGTCCAGATCTCTTCTTCTATTACGTTAACTGGTAATGGGTCAGATTCTGAAATCACATCTAGTTTCATTAGATCATTTATTGTTGAACGACGAAATCTTGAAACTGGAGCTTGATTTTTTCCCACGTTCTGAGGAAAATCTCCTTTTATAGTGGATGCTTTGATTGCGTCAGCATAAGAAATGCTTGCTGCGTTCAAAGAGATCGCCATAATGAAGTAAAAAAAAAATTGCTTGCACACAAATTCCTCGTCGGAGGAGTTTTCTTAAGTTTAAAAAACTATATATACTGAATATTGGGTTGCTTAGAGACAATACGGTTTATTTTAAATAAATTTTTTTTTAGTTTTATTATTACTAGAAATATATAATATATCCTACCGATATCTACGATCATCAAACCAGCTGGCGCATGCGCACTTCTATTATTATTATTATTATTATTTGTAGTAGTATTAGTAGCAGTAATAATAGAAGTAGTAGTGATGTTAGTATTATTCACCAGGTAGTGCTTATCCATGGTGATTGACTGTCACTTTAGATCCTAATAAATTTGAAGATTTATGCCAATTTCATAGTTTTAAAAACTGAAAATTATATCAATTGATAGAGCTAATTTTTCTCTTCAAGGGTCTTCCTAGGGCTGTAGTTATTTATATATTGATAAAAATCAATATAAAATATCTAATACTTCTAAAATTACTTTTAAAAAGTTTTCAATGTGTAACAATGGAGTGGATTACTTAGAACAGAAAAAACAAATGCAGTGTTAAAAGTAATGCAAGGAATGCTGACAACAATGAAAAATAAGCAAAAATTAAAACAATTTTTTCCACTACTGCAACTTTAAAAGAAAATAATACAAATAAATAATAATTTTAATTTTTAAAATGTTGAAGAAATAACAATTAAAATCTGAATCTGCTAAATTTATTTAAAAAGAAACCATTATTGAATCTCAGAATAAAAATACTCAAGCCTATGCAAGTGCTGTTAAAATAAATCATAAAGATATTATTGCAAAAAATGTTTTAAATCTGAATAATATTGCTGAATTTTCTAATATTGGAAATGAAGAAGAAAATGAATTTCATATAGTTAATTCAAACATACATGCTAATATTAAAATTGGTCACCAGAATTATTTAACTATTTTAGAAAAGTTTAATAATTCAATTCTTGTACCTATTTTAAATTCATTCTCCAAATTTTACAACAAAAAACTTTTATAATTATTATTACTGACTTAAATGCCTTTGTTTAAAATTTCCAACTGATGAATTTTCCATTTATTTGACAGCAAAAAGTTACAGAGAATGATTTTCAAGGTTATGGATTATTCCAACAATAGATATTTAATATTAGAATTCAACAATATCTGACAAAAGACAATTTTTAAAAACAATATATGTTTTATAAAAGATAAAATTGTATGCTATATAGATATTAATAGGTCTGCAAAAGTATTGGGCATGATAAACTGTCATGTGAATTTTACTTCTGACATCTTGCAAGAACTATTAAATAACTATGACAAAGTTGAAAATTGTAAGTATCTACTGGAAAAGAGAGTTTCTGTATCAGTTCTTACTAAGATTGCTACATTTGATATTCAGTTACATAAAAAGTGCAACCAATAGATATACCTATCTTACATTCAACAGACAACTTATCACTTATAATTACTTTTAAAGGAATAGCGCCCCAGTGTTTTTTGTAAGGCTAGAACATATCTTATAAAAGTTTGTCCAGTTCATTTATGTAAATGTTGTGGACTTAACAGCTATAGAAATCACCAATACTCAAAAGTTGTATCCCAATCAGTTGCTAAGCAACATAATCAGCAAGTCTTTCAAAATAAAAATATAAATTTTGAAATAATAAATTTATCCAATCAGAATGAGTTGTGTGCAAAATATAAAGATGACATTATTCATAGTGCTAGCATTACATTGCACTAGACAATCGCAGGACAGTGAGTGATGTGAACTTAAATCAAGAGATGAAAGTTTTTCTTAGTGGAGTTGATACACACAAACATGTAGCTCACAAAAAAAAAAAAATAAGCTATGAAGAGAGTCCTGAAATACATAAAAATTCAGAAAAAACTGTGAATAATGATGATTAGTAAAAGTAACATTAAATGTTTAGTTTGTATTTTGTACTTGTATGAAAAAAAATATTTTGAAAATGTATATATTATTTTTTAAAAGTAAGATGATATATAATCTTACTTTGAAAATTACTGAGGTGAGTGTTATAAAAATACAGTGATATGGTGTAATTGACATTAGTTTTATAATTACATTAGACATTTTGAAATTCATAAAAGTTTTTTTTCTTGTTATTTCATAATTGTAAATGAATTTATGTATTACAAAAGCAAATGTGAGGGGAGTAAACTCTATCCAATACATTTTTGCATTAAATATAATTGTATAGCACAATTTTCTCCTCATATAATGGTTTTTACAGAGTCAAAATATTCTGTAAATTCACCTTTTAATCATCGGCAGTTTTTAGGTAAATTTGGGTATTGTCAATACTCATAAAATGTCCTGGCTACAACTGGAATTGGAATATTAATTCATAATAAATCCACATTTCAAACATATAAAATTATCCATCAAGATCATCGCATGATTATAATTATCCCGATTCATCCAGTTTTTACAATAAATATAATAGAACTTTATTTATATAATAAACTTTCCATAATAGTCCAACTAATCAATAAGATTAATTTGCTATTAGATACAAATCCATTTCCTACAATTATGACTGGTGACTTCATCATGCCATATTCTAACGTTTTTAAAACAATATTTACATATGATTAATAAACATTTGATGAGCGCTGAGGAATTTTTCTTCACCAACTCTATATCTTTTCATACTAAGAAAAATTTGTCTCTAATTGGTTTATGTTTTTATTCACCTGAATTACATTATCTTATCTCTTCTTCTTTGCAATCAGTAACTTTCTCTGATCACCTAGCATTAAATGTTTTTGAAGGTAAATATGTATTGCTTCTTAATAATACAGTATGATTTCTTTTAAAATCTATCACACCAGAAGCATTGGCATCAGAAATTTATACATATATTAAGAAAATTGATATATTGTTTTTGGAACCTGTTGATGCATGATTTTCTTTTATTAAAATTATATCATCAACAATCAATTGCTATTCTTGTATTAATAAATCCCCAACTAAACTTCTAAAAGACTTTCATGCAATACATATTAAAATTGAAAAAAATTCATGTTATCCTGCATCAATAGAATCTATCATAGCTCTAAAGCAGAAATATAAACAAACACAATTATTGCTAGCTGAACATTTATCAATTAAAAAAATGAAAATATATCCTGCTAGACGTTATGATTGATCTAAAGAATATATTCAATGGGCACTGATTATGTATCTTCATCAATTGTTAAAAACTAGAACTGGTAGCTGGAGAGAATATATTGCCTCATTTTTTTTTTCATTTTAAGGCCGAATTACGAAAGCATATTCTCCCAATCCTAATTCCATATAATTTTGGCATCACAGATGACAATCATGGTATTTCGAAACTAGAAACATTACAAAAAATTAAACCCATTTCAGACAGGATAGACTAATTCTTACTATTCCTAAACTTTTTCTAGCCCATTTATCTTATTTCATTATTCTTATTATGTATAATGTGTTAACATACCCTTTAAAACAAATTTATTACATTGATCACCTGTACCATGTTATCCATAGTATCATTTCTTAATAAATATATTCTTCCATAACCATTGAAAAATCTGAGACCAATCTCAGTGACTCCTCTTATTATAAAAATAATGGAATACTTCTAACTCTGACTCTTTTCCTTCCCGAAATATCTGAATATCACTATACCATAAAAGGCTGCTCAACTTCTGGCGCAATTACTTTATTTAAAATAAAATAAATGTAATTTGTCAATGCAAAAAGGCCGCTCTTATTGCTGTCCAATTAGATATTGAGTAACATTTGACTTTGCGTCCACTGAAAAACTTTTAAATGGTCTTTCTTCACAAAATATTAAAACTCCAATCATGAATATTTTAGCTAACTTGTTAGTTAATAGATAAGTGCACATTACTCTTAAGGGAAAAACAATGCCAGGTTTATACTTACATAATACGAGGCGGTGGTGGTAACAGCAGCAGTAATAGTAACAGCAACAACTCTACGTTTTCAACAGGCCGGTTATTTTAGCTCTATAAAAGTCTTTAATTTTATTGTTTTTTCAACAAGATTACATCAAATATATATCAGAAGACAGAACTACCTCTACAATTCCATCGAAGCTCACTCTGGGCGAAAAGTATTAATTTGAAATTTTTTTTTCTTAAAAAGTATCTGTAAAATGTCTCAGCATTCTATTTTTCAATTTCAAAATGATGAAAAAAATTTTCAAGAAAGCCGTAACAACTTTGTTTCTTGGGAAAAGGCAGGAAATTCTAGACAGCAGACCGACTGTCTTTATAAACAATTCAACAGAATTTCAAAATGAAAAAAAATGACTCATAATAATAAAATTAATCTAGGTCAAAAATTAAAATAATTATCAACAGGAGGAAATATTAGCTATACTAATATAGTTAAGAATAAATCATAAATGGAAAAAGAAAAAAAAATATTCTAAATAAAGAAAATATAGTTGTTTTTTTTTTAATATTGATAATAATTTAGAAGCCGAAATTAATTCACGTAATAAAAATGATGATGAAATTTTAAAATTAACTGTAAAAAACTATAGTAATATATGTCAAAATTTTAATGAAACAGTTCCTGTAAAACATATTAAAATCTTTTCATCAGTTTCATAATGAAAAAATCACCATTATTTCAATAAGCGATATAAATACTAAAATCATGAAATTCCCTAAAGAGAAATTTTATATTTTGCTTACAGAAAAAGAATTATGGAATTTAATTTACAAAATATTGGAACATCCATTCAACAAATACATTAACTTAGAATTTCGCAATGCTACTCAAAAACAGATTTTTGAAAAAAAAAACATTCATATGTTAAATGATAAAATTATCTACTACATTGATATCAATAGATCAAACACTTTAGAAGAACAAACCAAAAACTGTCACATCAATTTCATAGCTCAAGATTTATAGGAATTATCCAACATATATGGAATTTTTTCAAAATTTTAATATCTTCTAGAGAAAAGAGCAACAGCACCTGTGCCAACTAATACTGCAATATTTAATCTAACTCTCAACAAAAATGTCCATCCAACAGATATATCCACTAAATTATATTCAACCAAAACATCATCTCTGATTATCACATTCAATGACATTTCACCACAATGCTTTTTCTGCAAATCAACATCTCATTTGATTAAAGAATGTTCAGAATGTTTCTGTGGGCAATGTCGATTAAAAAATCATCAAGCACATCACTGTACTAGAGATACTATATCAGAAGTCAATATAAGCCTTATTCAAAAACAATCCCCAAATGTCTGCAAAAATTTTCCCACAAAAAAAATCACAAGATAAAATATCACCCATCGAAAAAATAGTATATATAATGTGCCAACTACCTCCATAGAAAGTATTCCTCTTTCAGAAATCCAACATTACAGAGATTATAAGTAATCAGTATCTATTAAACACAGAAATGGATATCAGCACTTAGACTATATTTAAAAAGATTTCTATTTGTTCTAGTGATGAAGATGATTATATTTTGACTAAAAATAAAAAAAATCGGAGAAAGAAAACCCATTTATTAAATGAAAATAGCTGTGATACATCAAAACTAGTTGAACTTAACAACCTTACAATAAATGAAAATGCTTCATTCAATTGTCAAACCCATGCTGGAAAAAAAAATTGTTCTTTATGCCTCAAAGAAGAAGAAACTGTGAATCATTTTCTGCTACAATTTTCTGCATAAGATACACATCAAAAGCGTATTTTATCTATAACCAAATCCCACAATTCATCTCTAACGATACTCATTGTCAATATTCCCCAACATGAGAATTACAACTTTTCTAATTTTTACTTTCTGGTGGCTGAGTTGTAATTTTTGTTTCAATTCAACATCTCAAAAATATAAATCTATTTTTCTTAATAAATTAGAAAAAGTCATAATCAGAGATCAGGCCCTAGCCCCTGAAGACATTTATGCAGCTATCTAGAGCTGATTTTTCTACCTCCAATGCTGTGCCTTACTCTTTTTATATTGCACTATATATATATATTGTGCCCTTTTCTATAAGTCAGTAATAGTTCATAACAGTCAATTACTAAAAATTTTAAATTTTAGAATATGTTCTTTTGATTTATTAATTATAATTTGTCAATTATATCTTTAAAGTACAATTTGAGACTAAAGCAAATACGTAGTATATAAAATTATAGCGAATTATTTAAAAATAGTTATGTAAAGTTTAAAATATTGTTTCATATGGTTGTAAAAGTTGGCCGTATTAAATAACACAGCTATAAAAATTAAAAGTATATTTAATAAATTCGATTTTAGTAGTTTAAAAACTGATAAGTTAATAAATACAGTATTTAAATTCGTAATCATATTTAAATAGTCAAAATTAATATAGTATATTTTAAAATAAACTTTGTGATAGTGAAAATTATATCTAATTCTATATTTTTTAAATTGTTCTTTCAAATTTTATAATTATTTTATATAATATAATAATTGTATCAATTTTATAAAACTGGGCAGAGAAATAGATTAAAAATCGTCTGTCAAAGTTATTAATCATGTGACTTGTATACTATATACTTTCACACACACGCTTGTTTGAAATAATAACAAAGTTTAAAAAATTTTAAAAGTTATATTATAGAATTGGATAGAATTATTGCCTATCATAAAAGCAAATAATAATAAATATTAAGTTAACTATCATATGTAATGTTTTAAGTAATGTAATAAAGACGAATACAGATATAATAAAAATTAAATATTTTATTTAAATAAAAATAGATAAATTGAATATTAAGAAATGGAATAAGTTATTAAATGTTATTTTAAAAGTTATTTTAAATGTTTAAATAATTTTAATAAAATAATAATTGATTTAAAAGTAATATTTTAAATAATATTTTAAGTTCATTACGTCATAATTTCTAATTTTGAAATTCAATTCTGCTATAAACTGAAAATATGTAAATTTGTTCTCAAGTTAAAGTAAGAATCAACCAATCAAATGAGGTATTCTTACAGACTATAAATATGAATTGCACGGGGATATAGGGGGAGATTAATAATGTATTGAAACTAGAGAAAGGTAAATTATAACTATCAAAGAGATAGTATTTATTTTTAAATTTTTTATTTTAGTCAATTTTTTTTAGTACTGAAACAGACAGATCGGAGAACCGATCTTCGTTTCAGGTGTTTTTATGTACGGTAATTCAAACTACTGTTCGCCCGCAGTGAGATTTTGTCTATTTTAAGTTATAATATAAATTAGTTATATATTCTATAGTTTATAAATAAATATGTAAAGTTTCCGTATATAAATGTCACAAACCATGAAATAATATTCGTGTGTGCGTGGTTTGTGAATTTATATCATTTAATTTAAAGTTTCAGTGCGGGCGTATTTGTTTTAAATTTTAGTTTTAAAATTGTATAAAGTCGTTTAAAAATACTGATCAAAAATCACATTCCTTTGATCAGTGTTTTTAATTAAAATCTAATTGCACAAATGTTCAGAGCAATTAAGTTGTATTCAAAATTAGTAAGGAATTTTTATATGTAATTACTGTATCGATTTAAAAATAGCGTATTAAATTAAAAGATTGCTAAAAACAGATAATTGATTGTTGGTCAAGCTGCATCGCTAGAGGCTAGAGAAAGTAGGCGGAGCCTAAAACAAAAACAAGTCGGAAAGGTCAGCAGTGGCTATTTTAGAGAAAAACTTACATTCTAACTTTGGTCGTGTGTGAGAGAAGTAGTCTCGAGACAACACAGCAGTTGAGTATAATTCAAACCTTATTATTAAGAAGTTTACCAGTGAATCGCAATGTTGATGGGCTAAGTGCCAGGAGCTGGTCTCTGCCCGCCAATATGGATCCTCGTGCCGCTGTTTGATCATGTTTCATATACTTCAGAATTTCCAACTTCCAATCTCAAAATTTACTATGCCTTACAAATAACTTTCAAAAATGCGCGCCTACGTTCGTCACAAGCCAAGCTGGATGAAGAAAGAAGAGTAACTTTGTTACACGAACTTTAATTTTCTTCCGTGCTTAATGTTATCAATCAAGTGAATCATATGTAAGTTTTTATATCATTTATAATGCTATTGTTTAACCTGTCAGTAAATTTTCTTTTCTTTTTTTTAATCCTCTGCTCTAGTCTTTAGAAATCATTTATAAAATTGTAATTAATAGTAATAATATTTCAACTGAATGCATTTATATTTTCTTATGTTGCTTATTTCATAAACAAACATTGCCAATAGTAATATTTCCAACTCTGTGTAAACTAGTGTGTAATAATGATCAAGTTAATTTTAAAAGTAATTTCATTTTCTGAATTAAATATTCTTTCACATTCCGAGTTGATAAATGTTAAGTCACTTTATTAGTCTATGTTAATTTGTCCTATAATTGCAATCTAAGGTTCGATCGTAAAATATATGTATAATGGTTTCAAAGTGTTCATTAATGTTATGTATAATATGAGAAATAATTCACTGAATAATTTGATACTATCGCTACCGCCTGTCAACCCGAAGGGTTAGAGTTTCAGAGTAAATTTAACTAATTATTGTTTTCACCGTCAGTTTAAGTCCGCTATGTTTTATTGGGGTAAGGATCTCAGCCTGTGGCGTAGAAACAGACAAATAGTTTCCAGGTTTTATATAATTTCTTTTAAAAAATCCGCTTCAAGTATTCGTCCTTCACGTCTGTGGCAATGCCTTCCCTTCGCTGAAGTTAGCGTCTCGCCATTCTACCATTGGGGAATGAAAGCAGTTTTTCTTTCCCGGTAATCTCTTGGATCACCGGGGTTCGAAATGATCCCGGCTGGTTGTCGTGTCCCGGAGCTACTTGGGGGCATTAAGCCTTGTCAAAGTACAAGCCGCCCGGTATTCCGTTAATGCACCGCAATTGATTACTGTAGGGCTTTTGAATCCAGGCAACCACCAGTTCATCTATCTTCCATGTCGTATTTATATAAAACCACCAGTACATCTATCTCTTATGTCGTATTTATATAAAACCATTCTCCAACTGTTCGTCTACGTAACGGCTCGAGCCTATTCTAATAAAATAAGTTAATAAAAATCTTTAGAGAAATATTTTTTCAGTGCTCAAATACTCTGATTCTCTTAACCACCCGTCAATCATTTAACTATCCAGCTATTGGCATGAGTTTGTTCATTAAATAAAACGTTCACTAAAGACTAGTAGCCAAATACAAGAGGATTTATGAAGTCTTACCGTACTGTATAACACTATATTTATATGCTGTATATTTCTATTATATAACACTATATTCATGTGCTTTCTATTTGTCTTATTTAACACTATATTTATATGCTTTATATTTTGCTTATTAAACACTTTATTTAATCTTAATCTTTGTGTCCTCCACCTTATTACTCTCTAAGTCTATTTAGCCACTTACTGTCTGTATTGGCAACTTAAATATATACGTTACATGAATGACCGTTCCAGTATCTAGAGTCTAATAAACCTATATATCATTAACTGTAAGAATTTAGTCCATGTTCTAAGCTGAGCTAGAAAAGGGATAACCCCGTGCTGTTATAAAGTCATCATCGGTTGGTCATACCGGGGTTTGGGTTTGAATTCAGTTGGCGTTTTGGAATTTATTCTTAAACGTGGACTGGGTTTGAACTCGGGTACTGTGTATGAGTAAGCGTGGTGGATTTATACCGGTACAGTTATTATATTTTTGGACGCCCTCCGTGGTGCTCGATGAAGAAATCTCCCACACCCTGCAGAGTGAACGAGAGTAAACAGTTAAATGATAAAAATATTCAATTTTTTTTGTGTCGTTTGTCATAATATTGATACGTATTTGGCGTATTAAAATGCGCAAGTTAAATTATAGTAGTAAAACAAGTAATATAAATTTTTTTTTCCCTCACACAAAGGTTCAGTATAGTACTCCCAAATATTGTTAAGAAACAGAGTGAAGATTTTTTTTTGAAAAGAGAGCGGAAGCAATTCGTGCGTGTAATTAATTAAAATAAATGAGTTATTCCATAATGTTTTTGCGAGTTCATTCTTGTCGTTTAAATCATATGAAAAAATAAAGAAGTAGAATTAAGTCCAGTTCTAAAAAAATAAAAACGTGTACGCGTATATATATTGGCGTACGTATATATATATATATTTTCGTTTGTTGTGAAAAATATTTTTTTGAAAAAAGAAGAAAGAAGTAGGATTATTCTTGTGTTTTAAAAATAAAAACGTGTGTGCATATATATGTATGTTGTAATATAAAAAAAAACCTTACCGGAGTCAGTATTAAATTTTTTTTTGCCTATATAAATCTTAAATCAAAAATTATTAGGTCATATAAAAGTATATATTTGGGGATCAGTAGATTAAATTATCTATTGGTCACATGTTGCTGGCTGGCGCCTATCAAATAAATTTGTCAGCAAACATGTTTGTCCATACAGCAGTGGCGAGTGTTGTTTTAAAAGAGAGTAGGGTGGCATATATAAAAAGAGAGAATTACTGACAGAAATACAAAAAAAATACTATGTTATGTACCCATTATGAATATGTATGTATTATAGGACTGAGGAGAACAGTGCGAACTGGGTGAAAGAAAGTTTTTTTTTCCCTGTATATTTTTAGTAATGATTTTAGACATGTCATATTATATTCCTAAATAAAGAAAAAAAGCGTAGATAACAAAAACCAGACTGAACGTAGGCGAAGGAAGAAAGAGAGAAAGGAAGTAAGCCACACAAACAGTATCAGCAGCGGAGGAGGATTTGGCACAAGGAGCAGGGATCAGTAACCTTTTATGATATATACAAATCAAAGCGTTGTACGAATCAAAGTCTTATGCTAAAAACATTTCTAAGGAAAAACGAAGCAGAAATGGCAGAAATAGAAGGAGAGGGAGCACGATCGCGATGCGAAGTTTAACGCGATCCTCAGAGAGGGGAGAGAGGACAGGAAGATTATGATGATGATGTTGGAGAGGCTGGTAAGGATCGACGAAGCACGAGGCATCCGAGCCAACTCAAATCTAGAAAGTGCAAAGCGTCAGCAAGAAATAAATCCCTCTGAAGACCCAAAAATAGAAAATGAAGATGACCAGGCCACCCCAAAAGAAGTTGGGGACAGCAAGGAAAGCAATAGTGCGAGGAGTGGAGCAGAGGACACAGAACCTCAACCAACTAAAATAAGGTTGGAACCTCATGAGATTAGATTAGTGAATACAAATGCCAACTCTACTCAACAAAAATGTAAAGAATTAGATGTGACAGAGATTACTCAGAGTCAAAGTTTTACTCTAGCAGATTTAGCTAAGAATGAAGAAAGTACTGAGGAAATGGTGGTTTCAAATTTACTGCAAGCCAGCCCATCTCAAAGTGATTATATCAGTTTACCACCCTCTAATGGAGTGGCTGTATCGATGATGAAAAATATCAATAGAACAATACATACTGTTATGGATGAATCTTCTGAAATCATAATTAATGAGAAGTTATATTTTCATAATAATTATAAAGATGTTCTGTGGAAAAGTGGATTAATGAAGACATCAAAGTTAAAGTTTAGAAATGATGCTGAATGGCCTCCTGATATGAAAATGAAGAAAGTGGACAGATCTTTAGTTGTGTACAATGCTGCCCATTTTAATAAAACCTATAATTATTTGTTTATGAAATATGATCAGAACAAAATTGATGAGGAGCTGAACTCATTAAACAGAAATAATAAACTTTGTTTTAAAGCATGGACATATGTTGAAAAAAATAGTTTCATAAAAAATGGAGAAAAACTTCTCAACTCCCAAAGTGAAAATGTTATAATGGATGCCATTAGATCACAGAAAGTTAGAGAAATTCTTTTAAAGCAAGATACTTTTAATAATGAACAATATAATAATATACCAAAGCACAATATTGTGACCGCTTTTGCTATTTTAGTAAGAGATCTAAAAAGACATACCTATAACCCTTATATACCTCCCGACCCAGGGAGAAGGTAGAGATATACAAAATGATAACCCGGAAAATGACCACTATGACATGCACATGATGATGAGAAAAGGAATTACGGTAATATACCCACCTTTATAAATGTTAAGTTCAAACCCTCACCCAGACTGTTCTCCAAGGTCAATCAATTATGTAAAAAAAAATGAATGAAAAAAATGTTAACCAGAAATTATGTATAATCATTTTTTTTTGTTGTTTTTTTTTATAAAGTGACAAGAAATGAAACAGACAGATCGGAGAACCGATCTTCGTTTCAGGTGTTTTTATGTACGGTAATTCAAACTACTGTTCGCCCGCAGTGAGATTTTGTCTATTTTAAGTTATAATATAAATTAGTTATATATTCTATAGTTTATAAATAAATATGTAAAGTTTCCGTATATAAATGTCACAAACCATGAAATAATATTCGTGTGTGCGTGGTTTGTGAATTTATATCATTTAATTTAAAGTTTCAGTGCGGGCGTATTTGTTTTAAATTTTAGTTTTAAAATTGTATAAAGTCGTTTAAAAATACTGATCAAAAATCACATTCCTTTGATCAGTGTTTTTAATTAAAATCTAATTGCACAAATGTTCAGAGCAATTAAGTTGTATTCAAAATTAGTAAGGAATTTTTATATGTAATTACTGTACCGATTTAAAAATGGCATATTAAATTAAAAGATTGCTAAAAACAGATAATTGATTGTTGGTCAAGCTGCATCGCTAGAGGCTAGAGAAAGTAGGCGGAGCCTAAAACAAAAACAAGTCGGAAAGGTCAGCAGTGGCTATTTTAGAGAAAAACTTACATTCTAACTTTGGTCGTGTGTGAGAGAAGTAGTCTCGAGACAACACAGCAGTTGAGTATAATTCAAACATTATTATTAAGAAGTTTACCAGTGAATCGCAATGTTGATGGGCTAAGTGCCAGGAGCTGGTCTCTGCCCGCCAATATGGATCCTCGTGCCGCTGTTTGATCATGTTTCATATACTTCAGAATTTCCAACTTCCAATCTCAAAATTTACTATGCCTTACAAATAACTTTCAAAAATGCGCGCCTACGTTCGTCACAAGCCAAGCTGGATGAAGAAAGAAGAGTAACTTTGTTACACGAACTTTAATTTTCTTCCGTGCTTAATGTTATCAATCAAGTGAATCATATGTAAGTTTTTATATCATTTATAATGCTATTGTTTAACCTGTCAGTAAATTTTCTTTTCTTTTTTTTAATCCTCTGCTCTAGTCTTTAGAAATCATTTATAAAATTGTAATTAATAGTAATAATATTTCAACTGAATGCATTTATATTTTCTTATGTTGCTTATTTCATAAACAAACATTGCCAATAGTAATATTTCCAACTCTGAGTAAACTAGTGTCCCATAACGATCAATTTAATTTTAAAAGTAATTTCATTTTCTGAATTAAATATTCTTTCACATTCCGAGTTGATAAATGTTAAGTCACTTTATTAGTCTATGTTAATTTGTCCTATAATTGCAATCTAAGGTTCGATCGTAAAATATATGTATAATAGTTTCAAAGTGTTCATTAATGTTATGTATAATATGAGAAATAATTCACTGAATAATTTGATACTATCGCTACCGCCTGTCAACCCGAAGGGTTAGAGTTTCAGAGTAAATTTAACTAATTATTGTTTTCACCGTCAGTTTAAGTCCGCTACGTTTTATTGGGGTAAGGATCTCAGCCTGTGGCGTAGAAACAGACAAATAGTTTCCAGGTTTTATATAATTTCTTTTAAAAAAATCCGCTTCAAGTATTCGTCCTTCACGTCTGTGGCAATGCCTTCCCTTCGCTGAAGTTAGCGTCTCGCCATTCTACCATTGGGGAATGAAAGCAGTTTTTCTTTCCCGGTAATCTCTTGGATCACCGGGGTTCGAAATGATCCCGGCTGGTTGTCGTGTCCCGGAGCTACTTGGGGGCATTAAGCCTTGTCAAAGTACAAGCCGCCCGGTATTCCGTTAATGCACCGCAATTGATTACTGTAGGGCTTTTGAATCCAGGCAACCACCAGTTCATCTATCTTCCATGTCGCATTTATATAAAACCACCAGTACATCTATCTCTTATGTCGTATTTATATAAAACCATCTCCACTGTTCGTCTACGTTCCGGCTCGAGCCTATTCAAATAAAATAAGTTAATAAAAATCTTTAGATAAATATTTTTCCAGTGCTCAAATACTCTGATTCTTTTAACCACCCGTCAATCCTTCAATCACACAGCTATTGGCATGAGTTTGTTCATTAAATAAAACGTTCACTAAAGACTAGTAGCCAAATACAAGAGGATTTATGAAGTCTTACCGTACTGTATAACACTATATTTATATGCTGTATATTTCTATTATATAACACTATATTCATGTGCTTTCTATTTGTCTTATTTAACACTATATTTATATGCTTTATATTTTGCTTATTAAACACTTTATTTAATCTTAATCTTTGTGTCCTCCACCTTATTACTCTCTAAGTCTATTTAGTCACTTACTGTCTGTATTGGCAACTTAAATATATACGTTACATGAATGACCGTTCCAGTATCTAGAGTCTAATAAACCTATATATCATTAACTGTAAGAATTTAGTCCATGTTCTAAGCTGAGCTAGAAAAGGGATAACCCCGTGCTGTTATAAAGTCATCATCGGTTGGTCATACCGGGGTTTGGGTTTGAATTTAGTTGGCGTTTTGGAATTTATTCTTAAACGTGGACTGGGTTTGAACTCGGGTACTGTGTATGAGTAAGCGTGGTGTATTTATACCGGTACAGTACTTTCTTATCGTTTATTTGCAAAAAACTAATTGATAATTTTTTAAAGTATTTTTGCAAAAGAGGGTGTTAAAATATAATAATTTAGAAACTTCGTGGAAATGATTTTCTAATTTTTAAAGTACTTACCAGTCGTATTTTATCTAAAAGTTTAACCTAAACTTCGCAATAAAAATGGATATACTACGAAATAAAATGGATATAAGTTGTAATGCTGAAAAAATATTTGGAATATTTATTGATACAGCTTTATTAATATTTCACCGAAGAACTATTTTGGTACATAAAAAACCATAGCTCGGACATCATACGGAGTCTAATGAAAAAATTGAAGGCGCATTATTATTTATAAGCCTATCCAAGATTTATTTTTTAAATAGTAATAAGACAATTGTATATTGCTTGAATTATTTTATATAATATTATATCAAAAGGAGTAAAATGTTATATCCTTTCTGAAGGTAACATTTTTTTTTTTTTTTTTTTTAAAGAGATTTATAAAAAATACCAAACGAAAGTTTAAATGTATCAAAAAGGAAACATATATAAAAAAGTGAACACATAGTTGAATAAAAGATGGATCCATGGAAATACAAATAGTACTTAAAAGTTTATCGAATATTTTTAAAATTAAGTTAGATGGATTGATGCATCGGATACGCAGAGAATATTGGTAGAGAAGATTAAGAAGCTTCACGGGATTAATTAATATTATGATTCAATAATTATCTTCCTAAATACTAAAACCAAGGATTATTTTCTATAAATTTTACTAAATGGATTAATAATTATTTTTATTTTAAACTTTAACGCGCTTGGAGGAGAACATTTTTAAAAACTCTAGAGAAAATAATAAACATTTTGGACGTATCAGGAACTATCATCAAGAAAATATGTAATTATAGTTTTGATTCCTTTTATTTTGTTAACCTAGTTTAAATCTAAATTTTTTATAAGATTAGAAAAACATAAAAACATTAATTTATTAATATTAAAATTTTATAATATAACAATCTAATAATTTAGCTAAAAATATTTTAATATAAAGTGTAAGGGTGTGATTTTTTTTTTATATCTGCAATTCTCAAGTGGATAAAGGAAGCCTACTGAACACGATGACTAGATAAAGGTTATTGGATATTCAAATATTGTCTAAGTAGATTGTATATGATTAGACATATAGAATAATGAAGTAAGCAGACTTTTCTTGTGGGACAGCTAGATTGTTTAACTATTAATGAATTTTATTTATTCTTTTGTAAATGTAGATAGTTATTTATCGATGTAAGATGTGGAAAATCTTGAGAAATAATGTTGAGATAGTGGCTTGGAAGTACTTAGTGAACAGGAAACCAAGATGATGTTTTAAGAAATAGGATGTTATAAGGAATGGAAATAATATTTAGTCTTTATGTGAATATCAGCGTAGTTAACAAAGCCCTATGACTGATACACATTTTATTTGGACAGTGTTTATATTTCTTTAAATATTTGATGTTCTAATAAAGCTGAAAAAATAGCTTTAACATCGTCCCTGTACTAGAGGATATTAGGCAGGTAAATGTCATACCTCTTTGCACTGTACCAAGATTTTGAGATATGTTAAGAGTAATACTCTAGCTTTCTTCCTTAATCCTATGCATCTGTTTTCACTATCTTTATTTCATGTAATTGCATCGTTTAGTAAGATATGTTTAAGAGAAATGATAAATAATTTAGAACTTAGGTTATGCTATCGTTTTGTATAAGATTAATTTATTTGCTTAGAAAGAATAGGACGTTATAACTTAAAATTGAAGATCCAAAGTATCCTAAGGAAAGAAAAGAATCATAGAATATATTTTGAATTTTATTTCGGAAAATGAAATATAATTTTTTTTTAAAATAAAGTATCTAAACAAAGATATTTTCTTTAAAGTGATAATAATTTTAAATGCTTTAGTATTATTTTTTTAAGAGAAAAATAAGTATTGCATATTTTTAAAATACAATAGTACAAAGTAAATTATGTAAACAATATGCATAGTATATTTTTGTTTATTGATTAACAGAAATATATTGATGATTACACTTATATCATACTAAAGTAAGGCTTAAAGAATAATATATTATGATTAGTAAACATTGTGTGATAAATACTAAAATCTAGTACTGAATTTTTGGATAATATTTTGTGTAACATCTTTGACTTTGCAAGATGAAATTTTTTTTAATATTTTGAGAAATCCATACTCATTATAAAATTTTGTTTTCTATAGAATGTTTTTCTAAGTATGATTTTTTTTTTAAAATAAGATAGTTTAATAATATTAAGGATAAAATGATGTTGCTAATAAAGTAGATAAATATATTTTGTAATAAGTTGACCATAATGAGAAACCAAATAGTAACATTTTTTTTTAATTTTGTCCTAAATCTAAATAAAGATATAATTGAAATATAAATTATTTTTTTAATAACCCGGTAGATCAAACTGTAAAGTAAAAAAGTTAAGGATATCCACTGTAAATAATGTAAATAAATTGTTTATTTATTTGTTGTTAGTAATAAACTTTGTTAAATTTTGTTATTTCAAAAATTTTGTGTCCGAGTTATTTATTTCTCCACATTGCTGCATGAAATCACGATATATGCATAATAATTGAAACAAATATATAATTTTGCATAAAAAGATCAATAGAGAATTATTTAAGAATTTAAATATTTATTGGTATTCATTATAATTAAATAATCATAATCTTACATTGTTTATTGGTCATAAATCAGTTATCACAATATTATATTAAATTATATGCTATCAGTTGCTACACACATTTTGTTTATCAGATTATCAAATGCTACCACGTATTTATTTATTATATTCATGAAGATAAAATATTATATAAAATTATTTTATTATTTTATTATGGTAATAAAAATATAACGAAAAGAAAAGATATCCAGTAGTAATTAAACAATGAAGAATATTATTATTGTTATTTATTATTATTAGTTTAAGTGTAGTAGATTATGACATAAAATCCCTTCTCATATTTTACTACCGTATTTTTAAATTAACTTAGAATAAACTTTATGAACCTGAGATTATTTTATTGAGCTAGATTATTACAAATAGAAGATTAAGACTTAATTATTAGTTTAATCTTAGTGAGTAGAAGTTATTAAAGTCGTAAGAATACTATGAGTTTGTTATTTGAAATAGTAATAAAGGGGGGATAGTGTTCTTATGCCATTGAGGTAGTATCCTGTGGGATATTGGCTCAATGTAATCTATCTTGTCACCTGTATTTTCACTTCAAGTCTCATGAAAATATTAAATATTTATTTAATTTATTTTTATGAACTGAACCTTATTCGAATTTTAAATTTGAGCTAGTGAAATATTTTAATTTTAATGCTGAATATTTTAGTTATTAATTATTAACTGAGATAGAACCCGTTTTATTTTATATCATATTCCGAAAATTGAACTGATAGCAGACATTGAAGCTGGTTTAGATAACAATCCAAATAAAGATAAATATGTAACGCAGATTGCCAAGGCTATACACCAGAATACACTCAAGATTAATACAAATAACTGGGACATAAAATTAGCGCACACTAAGCAATTTTTAGACATTGAACAAATAGTCTGCATGAAGGAAGATAAAGGCCAGAGATTCGTGCTTATGAATAGAGAAAATTTTAATTTAAAAGTTAAACAGCAATCTTGAAAAACTGCAATTCAAAAAGACAAATTTATTGCCTCAATTCTCAAGACATATTGTAACAAAGCCATATCAAAAGCTGAGTATTATAAACTATATCCTTCTGCCACTATACAACCGCGGATTTTCGCAAATGCAAAAATGCACAAACCAAATGTGCCTTTACGTTTAATGCTTGATTTTGGGGGTGTGCATTACTTTAACACAGCAAAGTTAATAAATGGTTGGCTGATTGACACTATTGGCTTTGGAAGACATACCATCAGATCTTCTTTTGATTTTGTGGTCAGAATAAAAGACAAAATACTGAAACCAGAAACTAAAATTGCAGTGTTCGATGTCACTGAATTATATGGCTCCATTAATAGAAATAGGTCCATTGACATAATAAAAGAAGAGCTTAAGAACAACAATATGGAACAAAAAAGGATCGACTTCATTATTGATTTTTTAAAGTGGTTAAATAACAACATTGTGGCAACATTTAACAACCAATGGTACCAAATGAATGATGGATGGCCAATGGGCTTACCCATGAGTGGCATCATATCAAGTATTGTGCTTAATTATTTTGAAAAAAGTATCATTCCTAAATATGAACAAACACTTCAGTTAATTGTATATACAAGGTATGTTGATGACCTTTTTATTGCTGCTACGGAAGAGATTATAGATAAAATCAAGCTGGACATACAAGAGTGTACTCATCTGAAGCTAAATACAGAAATGGAAGATTGTGACAAGAAAACTAGATATTTGGATATTCAAGTGCAAAGGGAAGGTCAACAACTCAATTATAAGATGATTATAAAACCAATAGAAAAAAGAGGCCATATACAACCCCTTTCGAACACACCACCTATTCATAAATTCGCAGGATTGATGTCTTTTTACATAGGAATGAGCACCTTTGCAGATTTGAAGCAGACAAAAGGGCAAATTTGATTTTATATAGAAACGATTTATTAAATATCGGTTTCAAACAAAATACCATTGATAGGAAAATTAGACAATTTTACAGTAAATTAAATAACAATGCAATTAAGCAGCAGAAAAATAGAATATTGTTGCCATACTTTGCAAATGCCCGTAGAAAACTTTACTCAGTGTTTAATAGAGAATTTCAACTATGTTTTCATACATCCCCTAATACCAATAGAATTATCAACAATGCAAAATATATTGTAACACCCAACAATATTTCTCAGGCTGTTTATAATATCTCATGCCCAGAAAATAACTGCATGGCATCATACTATGGAGAAACGAAAGCAACTCTCTCAACAAGATTGTCCCAGCACAGATGTTCTTACAACAAGGCCCAAGCAGACCCAGCTTACAACTCAATATTCGCAATGCATCAGAAATGAACTAGTCATTCATGTGAACCTGAAAATCCAAGAATAGTTTGTAGGGAAAGAAATGATGTTAAGAGAAAGGTGAAGGAGGCATGTTTTATTGCCATGGATGATAAGGCTATGAATAGGAAAGATGCGTGTTATAAAATTTCTAAGAAATGGGTTAATTAGATTTACGCATATAGTTCAATTAATTTACATACATCTGCATATATTTACACATAGCAACCTTGTTACGCTTACTCTTTGTTACCCATGATTATGAGAGCTAAGTTCTCTTGAAAGCGCTCGGGCATTATTTATTATGTATTATAATTTATATTAAGTTTATAATAAATTGTGATTTAATTTGAAGAAGCTCTGCTGTTATGCGCTGATTTGTGCATTAAAATTGTATATATATATTGATATATTTTATATGCACAAACTGTAACACAATTTCATTCTTAAGGATATCTTATTAACTGTATATAATTTTTTTAAAGATAACTTGTATATTATAATTTAATATATGCATATTATAACTGTTGGGCGGAGACTGTCTCCCTATCTGCCATATCAGGGTGCCATTACGCTTTTCAAATCTAGAAAATTTATAAAATAGGCAGATGAGCTTATAAAATCATACAGCATATATTACAATTTTCTAACTCTAGATTTTAAAAAAATATTAATAAAAATATATAAAAATAAGTTACTGCCAAAATTAATTAAACAAAACATTTTTATTATTACACACACACACACACACATTAAAATAAAATTTTGGAAAGTAAGTTAACAACGATTACATATATTCAATTTATGTATATGCACAGGTAGGTACACTTAATAGATTTAAGTTTTACTAAGAAATACCCATACAATTAACTAGATTCTTTTAACTCCAGGCTACAAGTTTGCATTTAAATCAACACCAGCTTACTGATATACCGATGTGATCAATGCAAAATGAAGCTGTTAGCATAAAAAACCACGGTGAGGAATGTACATTTGTAGCATGATATTATTAAAGAAATAATGATCTTCGTCCAGTACAGGAATGGGCAATTAACTACGGAGGTAATCATTTGGAAATATATATAAAAGAAATGCTCTATAAATGGGGAATAGCGGTCATTGCCAGGTTATTGTTCCAATCAGAGCATAAAGATATTAATGGTGTACGAAATATCTATGACCATTGGCAACATGATGGCTACACTTTTGGGCTATGCATTCAGATAAGTACTATGTCCTGTATGCTAATGCGGCAGAAGGAAATGAGAATTCAATGTGCCTCCCAAGATTTGACATAAAACACCTATACATCCCTCCATGAACACAGATTCAACTATGAAACAAATAGCCCAAAATTAACTCATCTAAACTAACATAATCTTATGAATATATGCAGCTATTTACACTTACTTTTAAAATATTACTTTAAAATAAAGTAAGAGAATGGAAATAATAATATTAATAATAATAATTCAATTCAATTTATTTATCGTACAAAACTACAGCATTAAGCCAATTACAGGATTGCACTATAACAACTATACAATAATATACATAAATAATATACATATATGAGTAAAAGTGATAAAAATAATATAATTATATGCCATACTTTTTTATAAGATAAGTAACAAATTTTTTAATGTCCAAAGAAAAAATATTTTCATTAGTAAAATTATGATTATAGGTATTAGGCAAATGAAACAAAGGTCAAAATTTTAATATGTTAGAGCGACAAACTTTAATATAAAACAAAGTAAATGTACATGTTTTACGTAAACAATTATTAAAAGTAATATTTGAAATTTTGTTAGTTAATATAATTTTTTGATTCACAAGGTTATATAAAATTTTAAGATCTCTCATTTTTCTTCTAATGGATAGGGATTCATAACGGTCTTTTAACTTAATGTACTTAGAATATTTGTCATAAACCAATTGAATTTTAAAAATATCTCGTTTGGAACTGGGATTCCAAACAACAGATCCATATTCTAAAATAGGCAAAACCAAAGAGAGAAATAATTTATATTTTGTAAAACTACTAAATTGTCTACCATGCCTTAAAATTGCACCCATCATTTTAAAAGCCTTATTTACTACATTTTCAATATGATGATGAAATGATCCATTGCTTGCAAAAATAATTCCAAGGTCTTTCTGAATATCAAAAAATTTTATATATGATCTTCAATATAATAATGACAAATTATCATTTCAGATTTTTTGGAATAAGAAACTGTTGAACATTTATCCATATTATTATCCATTTTATTATCTCTACACCATTTCACAAAATTATTAGTATTTTTTTGTAATCATATGCAATCATTAATTGAGTTGCTATTCCTAAAAAATTTACAATCATCTCTCCCAAATCATCAATACAAATGTTAAACAACAATGGTGCATGAATACTGCCCTGAGGTCCTCCTATATTACAATAATATGGACTAGAAAAATTATTCTTAAACTTTATATAAGCTGTTCTCTTCTTAATAAAAGATTCAAACATCATGCAACCAAATTATATGAAAAACCTAATTTATACATTTTGAAAAGCAACCTGGAATAATAAACAACATTGATTCTCAAATACATTAGCAATGTGATCAGTTATTGTTAAAAGATTAGTTTCAGTTGATCTTCCAGGTAAAACACCATCTTATTTATGTCATTAACAATTTTCTTATAAACACATCTTTCAAATATGCCTGCAACTGTATGAAGCACAGAAATTGGTCTATAATTATTAACATTATCCTTTGAACCATTTTTAAAAATAGGTATAACTTTGGCAAGTTTTAGAGAGTTAGGAAAAATACAATTTTTAATGAAACAATTAAGAATATAACATAAAGGAGCAGCAATATATTCTACACAATCTTTATAATTCAGAAAAGTGAACTAAAAAGTCATCAATACTTAAAGATGAATTACAATCCATTTGAGTCTTTCTTTTCGTAATGCTAGAAGTTTTAATAAAAGACCAAAATTCTCTAGGATTATCTGACAAATTAAGCTCCACATTTTTCATATAGTTTTGATAATTAATTTTCTGAATACCTTTAACCAATCTTCTATAATTAACAAAATTATTATTACGATAGAATGACAGCCTGTTAAGCTAAATTGCGCAGACGCTGTGAGAATGTTGTTAATAAATGAATACCTTCGAACAACCACATGATATAGTATTTATATAAGAGTAAAAGGAATACTATATCATGTGGTTGTTCGAAGGTATTCATTTATTAACAACATTCTCACAGCGTCTGCGCAATTTAGCTTAACAGGCTGTCATTCTATCGTAATTATAATCGCACGCAAGACGTTATAAAATAAATGCTTAACAAAATTATTGTAAAAAATATATTTCGTGTTTTAATGTACTGCTTATGATGATACAATTATCTTCTAATAATTTTTTTAAGTTTATCTGAGAACCAAAAAGGTAAATAATAATTGTGAGAGTCACCTTTTTTTTTTTTTGGTATATAAAAATCAATCAGATCATTAAATACTTGATTAAAAAGGTCCATATTATAATTAGCATCTGTTGAGGAATATAACATTTTTTAATATTTAAAATAATTTATTTTAACAAAAAAATCAATAGGTGGGTGATGTAAATCAATAGGAAAATTAAGAGATGAAACACAAAAACATTTAATATCAGGTAAGTCACTTAGAACATCATCATCATCATCATCATCATCATAATAATAATAATAATAATAATATAGTGCGGTCCTGCTGTCAATAAGTAGGAACAAACTTACAGAAGCTCTTGAATATACTTCATTAAAAGCAAACAAAATCTAATTATTAGTTTAAAAATCTTATAAATTTGAAAAGTATAAACGATTCCGGATTATAAGAAAAGATGCTGTTAACAAAGTAAGTTTTTTATTATTTTGTCCTTTAGTTGACATGGCGTCTGCAGATAACAATAGTGTTATTAGTAAAAGAAATAACAATCCAGATGTTAAATTAGTTGCAGAATCTAGTAAGGAAAAAATCTTATGCAAATATTGCTGCAATGAAACCACAAAAAGCAATATTAGAAAATATTACACAACAAGAGAACACAAACAAAAACGGAGGAGAAGCACAAATAGGCAGATTCAAGAGAGCCAATTCAATAGACACCTAATCATCTAACAGAACAAACTGAAGATAATTGGACAGAAGAAGAAATTCAAGAAATAAACATCCAGTTTAATAATACAATACCGAACAAGTTATATGAATCTTTTAAAAAATTATTTTCTAATAGATCATTAGTGCTCGCAATTACAGACAGAAATCTAACCTTATATAAATTTCACAAAGAGTTATTATATCAAAAACTAACAGAAGAAAACTTATGGGACTCAATCTCAGAAATAGGTGAACATTCAAACTCGCGATATATAGCTATACATTTTTTCAATGAAAATCAAAAAATGAGATTCAAATCACAAATAAAAACAATGGGTGGATATGAAAATCTGCAAAATTATTGTTCAGGAATCATTAAAAATGCATATTTTGGATTTAGCTTTCGTGATTTCAAAAGTATGGTCCAACCATTTGGACTTGCCATATACATTAAACAAATCTTATGCAATGATACACCCACACTTATATATACCAACAGTTATAATTTTAAGATAAGGCTGCATCAGCATAGTAAGCCAGAAGAAATTCCAAGGCAAATTATGGATCAGGGAGCAGTGTTATACCTAAACATTAAAGTGCTAATGCCACAATGTTTTGGCTGTGGAGAAAGGAGCCATTTAATTATAGACTGACCAAAGAATGAAAATAATAATGGATTTGATATATCAGAAGAAATACTAGAAAAGAAAACAAGCTGTAAACAAATGGATATACAGCAAATACTGACATCGGATGTGGTAACTCAGAGAAGTGAAAAGGAAAAAAATTCTATACAAACACATATGAATGCCGATAAGCAGGAAAGTGAAACTGCAAATGTAAATAATGATGATAGTAATATTGGTGAGATTCTAGATTCTTCATTAAAGTTGGAGGACAAAGTGTGCCTTAAGATAAATAATACAAAAGTAAAAGAAAAAAAGGGAATGATATACAAATGCATGTGGTTAAAGCTCTAGAAAAAAATATAGACCAAAGCACACCGGAGAAATATTATGAAGAGAATATGAATTTGGACAAAAAACTGGAATTAACTAAAAAACAAAGAACTAGAAACAATACGAATATTGAGATTACTCAGACAATAATGCCAAATATGCAGCAAGTTACTCAGGGTAATACTGAACAGAAGAGAAAGCCAGTAAGGCTCTCAAAAACACGAAAACAGAAAAAAAGCTAAAATTAGGAGAGCTTATGTTTGATGACACAGGAGAACTGTATCGAATGGACAGATATACTGATGTTGAAACTGAAAGTGAGTTCGAAGATTCCCAAGATTTACAATTGATAGACAGGCAAAGATAAGTATAATTAAAGATAAAGTAAATTCAAATAAATTCAAAATAAAAAGTAAATCTTTTTAAATGAAAATTAAAATTGCTTCTTTTAATGTACGGAATTTGAATTCAATAGAAAAAATATTTAAGTTGAAACAATGGATTAGGGAAACAAAACATCATATAATGGGACTGCTTGAAACCAAAATGTATGCAGGGTCACAAATTGATCCAGCAAAATTTCTAAATAGTGAGGGCTTTGTTGCATGTTCAAGAGACTCTATCTCTCCATCAGGCGGGACAGGTCTTTTGATAGCTACCGCTTGCCAGTTTACCAATTTTCAAATCATATGTATTGATGCAAATCTATTAATCATTACTTTATTTCACAAAATAATTAAAATAAATGTAATCTTTGTTTATATGCCATTGCAAAAATATAAATACAATAATTACCACAATTAATTCAACACTGGGATCTACAGCTAATCCAACAATTTTGATATGTGACCGTGATGTAACATATATAATGAGTTTGTAAATAAGTGGATACATAAATTATCGGTTCCATTGATGAGTGAAAGGGGTTTCTTATTTGAAGATGCTGTTTCATTTCATAACGGCCGATTTTCAACATTAATTGATCTTTGTTTTTACTCTCCAGTGTTTCATCATCTAATAAGCATGAAGTTAATCCCATCAGAATTTCTGATCACTCAGCTCAGTTCATATCAATTGACCTCAGTAATATACAAGTCTCTAGACTGTCACTAACTAGAACAATAAAAATGTTGATTCCAACCCCAACACCTGAATTTATTTTTTCAGAGACTTATATTATGTGGAATAAGATTCTTTCAATGACCTTTAACCCAATACAGTAATATTTAACTTACATTAATATCTTGCCATTTAACATTAATCATATAGTGAAAAATCAGCCACCTCCTTCAGGGTTGTTGAAGCATGCAGAACAAATTCATAAACGTATTGTGGTGATAACTCCGCACACATATACTAACAAATGCTTATAACAAGGCATGTGAAACACTAAAGAGCTATTTAAAAAATAAAAAAGTAGAATATGCCTAATGCATGAACACACATGGACTCAGCAATACATTAGATGGGCATTAGGTAGGGGACCTAAAATCAAAGTGCCATTAGCAATTAAAATCAACAATGAAACATTTACTGGAAATAATATGATCTTACCAATTCTTAACTATTTTAAAGATAAGCTGGGACCAGGGAAATTGATACAATACCAGCCAAACGTATTTGGAATGGCAGAAATTGAATCACCATATGCAATAGATGATTTTATAATGAAAATGAATGAAATTCCCAACAACTGTCACCCAGGTGGCCCTGGAATGCCACTGTTCATATTAAAACACCTTGACAAGCTGACTAGTAAATGCCTGGGCCAGCTAGCAAATTATTTATCGCAGGGAATAATAACAATGGAGGGAGTTAATACAATCGCAATGGTGCCATTTAATAAAAAAAAGAAGCCCATCCCTTTGTTATCAGAGATAATGCCAATATCAATGGGTCCATTGCCCATAAAGATTTTGGAGAAAGTAATTAAAGATAAAATAGAACCATTTATTTTGCCGATGATTTCTCCAGGTCAATTTTCAAAAAAACATTCATCTACCACACAAGCTGCTATGTTATTTAAGGCTATTTTGACATCAGTCAGAGAAAGGAAAAGATATGGCCCAATTGTTGCACAGCTGGATATTGCTTCGGCTTTTGACAATGTTGATATATCTATACTGTTGAGATTATTGAAAGAAACTGAAATGCCAAAATCACATATATATGTTATAACAAATTTAATCTTAAATCGTGAGCTTCACATTACCCTAAATGGCAGAAATTCACCAGCTTTCACACCAACTAAATCACTTTCACATGGGTCCCCATTTAGTGTCATCTTATTCATTTTATATATAAATCCCCTTCTTGTTCGACTACAACAGGCATTTGAGAGAATGGAGATCCCAGGAACAGGTCAAAAATTGACCTGCATTGCATACATGGATGATATTACAGTTTTCCTGACATCAAAAATGCAGATACCAAAACTACAGATGATTTTAGAAGAATACTCAAAGGAATTTAAACTAGGTTTCAATCCACAAAAAATAGCAGCATGGACAATATTCACATGAAGGCCATGTACATCCATTTTCCAGGCAAAGCCAGGCTAATTCCTTGGGTTTCCATTCCATTTGGGGACTACTGGCATGAGATGTCATTTGCAGAACAAATTGAAAAATGAAATCCAGCAAATAGCAGACTCTCTAGCCAATACCTATATGTCAGTACATTCTAAGATTCAATTAATTAACAGTTTGATGATGACTAAGATAGTTTACTTTATGCCAGTGATTGCTTTCTCAAAAGCTTTTATCTCTAAAATTAAGACCATTTGCAGTCAGCTACTATGGTCAAGGAAAGTCATTGCAATATCAATGGCAAAACTATGTCAACCACTGAATAAAAATGGTTTGGGGTTACATAATATTGGTATTTTTGACAAACAGAGAATGAGGAACAATATAATTGATATTGTTAAACAATTTTCAAAAATTAAGCAGTTCATAGAGGTCATTCCAACTGATAAACCACCACCAAAAAATTATCATATTTTGAACAATTAATATATCATTGTAAAACAGAATCAAAAATCCCAGAGCAATTTATTAATAAGTACAAATACTGGGAAATTTATGAACTAATAAATGAAGATAATAACACAATTGCTTTGGAACCAATACTGGAAATTAATAATAAACAACTGGCTAAAAGGTATAAATGATGGGCCTTAGAACCAAGATTTTTTAATTTTCTGATAAAACTTAACTTATCTGCATTACCTACCACATATTTTCTTTGCCGTAAAAGATTGTATACATCAATTGATCCCTTTTGTGGGTTATGCCATCGGGCTGAGGAAACCTTATCACATCTGATATATCACTGTGAGGGACTTAGGCAGATAAGAAATCTGATAACTAGCAATTACAGGAAGTCTAATGTAACAATGCATCAATTAATTTCTGCATTTAGAGAAGGATTAACACCAAGTGTCAGGGCAACAACCTACTGGTGTACTAGATGCAGTTTCCTGATTGGTAACAATTCCAGGAGGAATCCAGCTACTTTTTCAATTAAACTTGCAATGATACAAAAAAGGGATATGATACTGACCAGATCTGACATTTATGCAGCAACCTGGTCATTACTTAAGATTAAATCAATGTTATAGTGACAAAAAATGATAAAACTCTTAGGAACTGTTATAGTGTGTTTTTTTTTTTTTTGAAAACCTGAAATCTTGCAACATCAATGAATTTTGGGAATAGGACACATTTAAAAGAAACATAGGACCAAAACTTGGGAGTTAGATCTAATAAGATTTTTGTAACACCAGTTTGAACATTGTAAATTGGAAAAATTAAACATTATAAAAAAACTTAGAAGAATACGCATGTCAAATTAGCAACAAGGACAATTTGGCAATGATTTTCCTCTTCTGTTATAAGTAATTGATTTGCTAATGGGGTTCAAATGATAAATTATATTTGACCCATTTGGGACATAAAATAAAATGAAAACTGTGTTATAACATTTGGACTGTTGACCTAGGCAGAATGGACAACCCAGGATATTATATGTAGACAAGAACTATGTTTTAAGCTCATGTAAATCCAGAAAGAACTCTATCAAAAATGACAATGTAAATGTTAAAATTTGTAATCAACTTGTAGCAGTTAATTTACTATGTAATCACTAATGATGTATTCTTTTGAGACAATAAAGGTCTTTTGAAACATCATCATCATCATCATCATCATCATCATTATCATAATAATAATAATAATAATAATAATAATAATAATAATAATAATAATAATAATAATAATAATAATAATAATAATAATAATAATAATAATAATAATAATAATAATAATAATAATAATAATAATAATAATAATAATAATAATAATAATAATAATAATAATAATAATAATAATAATAATAATAATAATAATAATAATAATAATAATAATAATAATAATAATAATAATAATAATAATAATAATAATAATAGCAGCAGCACCAGCAGCAGTAAACATATTAAAAGAAAAATATAACAAATAATTTAAATATCTGCTTAATCAGATAAAATACTTTATGGGTTAGGTACTGGTTAGGTTTAAGTATCTGAAAAGTTCTTATTTTAGATTATTAAAGTTTATACTTCCCATGGTTAAAGGTTTATTTGAAGTCTGTCTTGGCAGTCCATGATGCATCACACAATTCCAATCAAAGTCCATTTAGTATTAATATTGTTTTCAGGGAGACCAGTCCATGGTTTGCTGCTTTTGGGAAGCATCACTCTGGAGGTCACCTCAGCTGGTGCATATAAGAGAAACTAATTTATTGCATGACCCTTACATTTTTGAGGTCAGAAATACACATAAATATGCTTAAATTATGTAATTAACAATAGCAATATAAAAGAACTAAACCTCACTTAACCAAAATTATCTTTTCTTTCCTTTTATATCATTTTGAATTTCTTATCATCAAATTCCAGGATCGAGCTTGCCTGGCTTCATACTGATCTTGTTGGCGATGATGATTTTCTTTGTGTACTGTGTGTTCATTTGTACTGTTTCCACTTTTGAGTGGGACCATCAGATTTTATTACTGGGAATTTTTTAATTGATCTGTTATCTGTCTGATTGGTTAAATGCCCTCAAGGCCCTGTTTGCTATTAAATCATTTTTTTTAAATAAATAAAATCATTTCCATTATACTAAGATTTAAACATAATTTTTGAATAGAAAATAATTAACAATTTTATAGTTTTCTTTTACATTATACTAAAAAAAAATTTTATCTTTATATTTTTCCTTTTTTTTTACTTTAACTTACTTTTAAGTAATTATTTAATAGTTTGTCATCTGTGCAATTATATATCTATTGATTTAAATAAATTTATTAAATAATTTTTTGAATTTCTATTTGAATGATTTTATTTATTGATATTTTTTTTATTATTTGACCATGATACAATGGCGGCAACATATATGCATACCATTATATATCACTGAACTTCATCAAAAACAATAAAAAAACAAGAATTTACTTAAGTGTTAGTAAACATATGTTAGAAAAAAAATGTTTGCTGATTTCTTTGGTTAGTAATTACACAAAAAAATTGTCTATTTTTCCACATTTGTACATCACCTGAGAAAGTGCCCCCCCCCCTCAACAGTTCCCAATTTTTTTCCTTTTCTCTTTATTAATCAGTCTTCCCAACAATTACTTTTCTATGTTATATTTATCAGTTTCCTTATTTACATGTATGCTTATGTGCGCATTTTACTTTCTGGCTAAATTTGTACATCATGTTCAAATTTATAATTCTCCATAAAAACAACAAACAAATAACTTCATTTCATTACTGGCACAATTTGCTAAAATTTCCAGGATACTCAAGGTAATATGTATGTTTTTTTTCCTAAATTACATTAATGCACACTTTCAAAAGTGATATTTAGAGACTTTAATGTAATTATATTTAAATCAGCTCTCTCACCTTTGATATAAAGTATATGGTATTTGATATGATTAGACATTTTCTTTGTTTGTTTGTCTGAATAAATATATGTGTACACACTATTGTTTCATTAAATATCTGAGCACAGTTAAATGTTTGTTTTCCATTATTTCATGTCTTACGTATTTAGTTAAACAAAAGATATATGTATGTTATAGTTATTTCATTAGTTAATTAATTGGATTCTTACTGCCTTCCCAATATATGTTTCTCAAAGTTTAAGTACCACCTGGCCTGAGTGAGCTAGCCAGCAGCCAGACATTTATGTACAAGTCCTGATTATTCTTCTCATCCCTTCCAGCATAATTCTTATGTATGCATAAGATTGGTGTATGGAGTCAGAATAAGCAGACATCCATAAATATGCTTGGTTGGGAAATATTAATAATAAAGATAGATCTTCCAAAGAAATAATTCATAAAAAAGTACAATTAGTCTAAAACAGGCAAATGGTAATAAAAAAAGGCTTAATCCATTACAATATATATATATATATATATATATATATACATATATATATATATATATATATATATATATATACATATATATATATTCTAACCTCAACTTTAGTCATGTCGATTGATAACAATTCTGGAACCCAATGATGAATGCTAGTTTGTATATTTGTAGCTAATTATATCAGTACAGTGGGAGGAGTAACCCTGTTTCTTGAGTTGAACTTTTGCATGACCTTGAATTGGTGGAAGAAATAAATGCTTAACTAATAATCTTGTGTAAAAGGGGGTACATTTACAAAAAAATTGGCTTTTCTGATTACAACAATTCTCTCTCCAAAGGGTTTTTGTTAGCACAATTTTGTCTCTACAAATTGGTGCTTTCATAGTTCAAACAGAAAAGTAAAAACTTCTATTAATTTTCTGGATGAAAATAGCCAAGAAATTCTTCTGAGGAAAATAAAAATTGAAATGCAGATGTAAACAACTCTGAAAACAAGGTATATCTTCTCTACAATTCTAATTGACTAATCTACATTTAAAATCATCATTTGGGATGCATATGTGTATTTATATTTTAAATTTGTGTTGCCTAACTTTAATTTCTAATATTAAAGTAATAATTGGCATGCATGTTTATGCTTCAAATCTACTTTGCCTAAATTTTATCACTAATATTAAAGAAGTAATTGAAATGTGTGCCTATATTATAAGTTTTATTTGCCTAGATTAAACCCCTAACATTAAAGAAATAGCTGGAATGTGTGAATTTTACTATTATGCTGGAACATTTATGCTGAACTTTTTAATAAAACACTTCAAAGACTCTTTGTTGATAATCTTTACTAGCTATAAAGGAATAAAATTTAAATGGAAGGATGTGTGCAGATAACTTATTCTAACGTGCTTTATTGTTATTATTGGTAAAAATTTATACCTAACCATTTGTGTGTCTAGAAATAAGAAACGAAATGTGTGACATATAATTAATGAATTATTAACTTATCTCTGAATTTACTTATAACTGAATGAGTGGGAAAACATGAAAACTAGATGTTGATATTTGCATTTTATTATTGCTCCTCATTTACATTTGATTTTTTTTATTAAACTTATGTAGATTTAAGTGGATTTTATGAAATAAGTAGTTATTTGCCTAGTAAATGACTTTTAAAAATTTTGAACAAATACTTAAACAAGTCTAATGAATTAAATAATAAATTATTGCTCAACTTATGCAGTGTTAAATATTTATTTACCATAAGGAAAAGTTTCATATGTGATATTGCCAGCAGTTTCATTAACCATCGCTAAAAACTTTGAAATGCTCTCTAATTGGATCCAATCAATATTGTTTGTCTCCCTGCTGGAAATTGTTATGTGTTTATTCAAATTTATTGTTATACAAATGATCATCATTTTTGTATGTGACAAAGATGTGATTTATGGATTGTAAATGAACTTTTATGTTCCAGCTTTAATTATTATTATTATTATTATTATTATTATTATTTTTTTATTATTATTATTATTATTATTATTATTATTATTATTATTATTATTATTATTATTATTATTATTATTATTGTTAGCATTCAATAGATAGGTAGACCAATTATTTGTCTTATATTTTTATTATTATTTAATTATTATTTCTCTCTTCAAGAATATCTCAGAAAAGTATAATATGGAGAAATATTATACTGGGTAATTAATTATTATTTTAATATAGATTTTATTATGTACATGTATTTCTATATGAGCATATGTGGCAATAGAAATACTTATCTGTTTGCTATTAAAAAACTAATTGCTAGTTTTGAGAAGGGATAATTGCATAAAATTTATTATTTTATCCTTGAGTTTTTAAGAAGCTATGAGGTTTATTTCTCAATAATTATTTTGCTCCAAATTTAAAGATTTGTTGTTTGTCCCAAACCAGACTTTTTATTTTAATTAATTGGCTAATGCCAAAAACCCTAAATGGCTTTATTGTATTTGCTTCACTAGAAATAATGAGGATTATTTTGTAATAATTATTATATTTCCAAGTTAAAATATTATACTTCATCAGAAATGAGATTTCTTTTATAACTTATTAATTAATGTCAATACAGTATTTTCCTATCGAATGTGATTTGAAATTACTTTATGCATTATTATGCTTGTATACCTGTTTGTTATTTAACCCAGTTACATAATTGTTGAGTTGAAAGTAGAAATGACTTAATTTCCATAGGTTTTGAATGATGTGATGTGCCAAAAAGAAGTGGAAAAATGAAGGATTGATTTAAGAGTGAATTTATTATTTTTAATGCTTAAATTGAGATGAGTTTAGTGGCTATGCGGATTGAGAGAACTCCCCCTTAATTTATCTGAATACTTGTCATGAGTGGATTACATATTGTGTTGTCAGGGATTGAAAGAGCTTTCCCTTAGTTTTTTGAAATATTTGTCAGGAGTGGATTATATTTTCCAGATTAAGCAATTGTGTATTTTATGATAATTATCATATGTGAAGTTAAGTAGTGTATTTCCCTTGCTTTTTGGTGATGAGACAATGTCCACACCAGCATTTAAGCCTCAAAATTAAGGTAGGGAGTCACTGTGTTTTGGTTATTTAAATTATTATAGTTAAGAAGGTCTTCTTGTCTCTCATGTTTTCATATGGAATGTTTCCCATCAATTATTCATAGCCAAGTGTAAGATAGTTTGCTGATAAGTAAAGAAAGAATTGGGTTTTTTCACAGAACAGCTGAAGTAGAATTAGTGTTAAAGCTTGGTTGGCCATGGCATCATCTGTATTATGACATTATATTTCTTTATTTCATAAGTAAACTGATTGGATTTACCTATGTTAATTATTTATAACAGGTAGCATAATTCAGATGCATGCATAAAATATTATTAATTCAAAAAACATGTAGAAAATCCATCATTTATTTGTGATGCTTTAATCATTGTTTCAAATCAGATCATATTAATTATTTTAGGTTTATACCATCAACTCCCATAATGTTTTATCCTCATTTTGAATGAACAAGCAAAAGAAAATAAAGTGTAGCCACTTAATAGAATTATTCATTTGATTTTTGAATGATAGGTTGACCTCTTACTCATAGATTTAAATCCCTTTTGTATTATTTTGATATGCATTTGAAGTAAAAATGCCCAGAATTTTAGTTTTATATATTACTATTTTAGTGTCAGTGTTTAATAAAGTTTTCTTTTCCATAAGCATATCAGAATTGACTAGTAATGTATGTGTATTTAAAGTAAAATACCAAGAAGTTTAGTTTCATACTCAGTTATCTTAGTGTAATTTTTGTAATGTTTCTTTTCATAGGCTTATAAGAATGTGATAGCTTGTGTATAGTTTATAAGTAAAATGTCAAGAAGTTTAGTTTCATATTTTACTATTTTAGTGCTACTATTATAATGTTTCTTTTCATAAGCTTATCAGAATGGACTGATAGCTAGCATATTGTAACAGTCAGAATCATCTATCTTGCTAACACACTGCAGAATTCAAACCCCAGACATGAAACTGAACATTCTAGAAAGGGTTACATTCTAGTAATACTAAGTTCGAATTTAAAACCCAAATTTCACAGCATCATCTACATGACAACGCATCTGATGCCACTACTAGTATGACCTTTGACCAGTGCCTGGTGGTCAGGGAGAAACAAAAGACTCTATACTAAAAGAAGTTTGGGTGGCTAATTAACGTCTATGGATTTAGAAAAAAAATGCAGAAAATATATATATAGACCGAGACAGTGATAGGAATCAAATAAAATAAGAGATCAAATTTAGTTTTAAATAATTTCACAGAATTTATTCATATAAATTATATATATATATATAATGCCACTGTCTGCTTATATGAGACAGGGACGCATATTAAATAATTGTTGGCATTATATTCCCACAACTGACAAAAGACTTTAAGACAAAGTGATATATTCTATTCCTCAGGCTAATAGCATTGCGATAATGTGCTTGACAAGATAGGAACATGTGTGAGGCGCTTTGAGTAATTATACAAGTTTAAGAAAATATTTGAAAATTAAGTGTTTTAAAATATTTATTGATTTCAAGAATAGCACGGACTAAAGCTTACTAAGCCACAAAGTGGGAATGTAATCAAAGCATTTATTTGAGAATAATAATAATGGAGTTGCATTGGGAGGTCAGTATTGCTGATAATGATTTATTAAAGTTGGAGGGTGTGACATGTTTAAGTCACGGATGCTTTGTAAAATAAATATAAAATAAAACAATATTGAATATCCGGAATGATTACGGAGGGCATATCACCGCTAACCCATAGGAAAGTATTTTATGAACAGCTGAAACTTAGCGATCGGGTGACGATTGTGTTTAATTGCCAGGTGTGTCATTTGGGGACACACTCTGCCTGGAAACCACAAAAAGGCAAAAAGAACGGCCTTAGCCATGTAAAGAATCCTTGGAAAAATAAAACAAAGCGGTCTCAACAATCAATTCATTTACCAGCAATACAAGATGAGTGTATATAAAACATACTGAATGGGTTTTACTTGGATTAAGAGAAATGCCCAATCAAATTCCCCAAAATTCATTTAAAAGGGTCCGCACATTCTCGATGTCAATGATGAACTTTGTAATTAAAGTAGAACATGGTAATTAAAATAGGAAAATGCATGCTTGCGGGTTTGGAAAGTAAGTATAGATTGATATATGCAATCATGCATTAGGGGACACATTTAATCATTGACCTCGCACATACTCTCATATTAGATTAAAATCAATAACATGTAGATTTTAAACTATGTGATTATATGATATATTAAAAAAAGAATCACCCTCAAACGAGTGATTTGCAAGATAATAAAATTGGAAAATTATAAATTTAAAATATGCCTTAATAGCGGTGTCTTACTTTCAATAAAGGGAATAGTTCACTCGGTCAAAGACAATTCTGACACATTATCATAATAAAATAAAAGAAAGCTTTATAAATAGAAAATATTAACCCAAGAATAGAGCAAAACTGTTGATTATATTTGAACACTTTAAAGAAGTACATAATAAAGTTATGTGAAATAAAAGAAAAACAATTTAGAATAGCTATAGCATGTTAGTTAGGAATCACAAGAGCTCTTGGGTTAATTTAGGTTACCTCTGGAGATGCATTTGCAGGTAGATGTTTGGCAGGTTTTATAATTCAGCAGCAAAATCTGGAATGTTCATATTTTTGCAGCAGCAGCAGTTCCAGGGTTCCTTATGCGATAGCTTCCGATGGTCTGGAGCAGCAGCCGGCTATTCCGAGGGGACATAGCCTTCTTTATGCCTCTACTCTGTCATGTCAAGGTTAGCAAATTATTAGAATAGAACTCAGAATGATTTCTCTTAGCCACATTAGAAGAAAACTCCTCCTTTTTATAGTAGAAATTAACAATAGAACTGCCCTGGAGTGTTACAAAAATATATCGGACTTATCAGCTGTAATTAAATCTATCTGAAGGTCTAAAGGAATTCAACATTAATTAATTTCTTTTGTTAATTTCCCTGTTGACATTCGAATTACAAACTAGACTTAATTAAAAATTACTTTTATTAATTAAAGAAAACCTTAAGTGGACATCTGCTGTTTTTAGATAAACTTATATAATATTAACTAATTAAACTATTGTCCCTCATTTATTTTAAAGAAATATTTGGAATGACTTTTATTAAATTAAATGAAAATTATTTTACTTTTAACTTGCAATATTTGAATCTATTTACTAAACAAATATTTACTTAATGAATTTTATTTTAAATCAAAATATATTACGATGGTAATATATTTGTAAATAGATTCAAACAAAATAACTTTAACAATTTATAATTTTGATATGTTTTAAAATGCATATCATAGTGTGTGTGCAATTATGACTTATATAACCTACTTTTTAATAAATCAAAATTATGTGAACATATACATAATCTATAATCTTTTATTTATTTGGTAATGACATATATATATAATATGAGCATTGTACTTGTGGTTTAAAATTAGGTGGGATTTTCAGTATATAAGCATATTGCAGACACCGTATGATAGATTGGGGTTCAAACTAACGTATGAGGGTAGGAAATAGGTAAGAAAAAGGTGAAATGAAGATCTGCAAAGCAGACCTTACTGTTTCACATTCCCTTAGTGATGGAACAAAAAAAAATTGTTAAAAAAAAAATATCTTATAACAGGTGTCCACCTATGAAGCCTGCATAAACAAAATTTACAAGATAACCCATAATGTACAAGATATAAATATAATGAAGAAACGAAACTGAATTATATACCCGGATCATATTAGTAAATCTACCATCTGGCGAACATTTTCTATGATCTCCCCCCTTTCAACAAAATTTTATTAAAAAAATCTAATAGTTTAGCACTGTTTATATCCGATCTTGTTTATCCTGTGACGTGCCCATTTTTTGTTGTTGTTGTTTGAAAAAAAACTACTATAATCCTGGGTCTGGTGGGTGATAACTGCCTTTATAATTTGATGACTGCAGTCTCGGATTATCAGGCCTCTTTACCTTGTCTTGAAGTTTTTTAGGCCAGGGACTGAAATCCAGAGTGGTTTTTAATAACTGTAGCTTTAGGCTGTCGCAATTATTTGCCTTATCGGGTGGCTCCTTGGCCCATGGGCTGAAATCCAGTGCCATCATTGTTTTCACTATTTCCTTTATTTGATATATTCTTGCTATATAGGTGGGATATTTTTCTGGTTTTCCTTAAGTACTTTGATGTTGGTGGTAAGCATGGTTAGCTGGGTTTGAATCCCTAGGTCTCATACATTCTTGGCTGGAAATATCTCGTCTAAATACAGTTGTGGACATTTTTTGACTTCGTGAAAATTTTTATGTGATGAAGCTTGATTAGCTGGGTTTGATGTCCTGTGTCCCGGACATCATTTGCTGGAAATATTCTTTCCAAATGAAGTTTGGGACATTTTTTTACTTCATGGAATATTTTAATGTCGACAAGCTTGGTCAGCTGGGTTGGATGTCCTAAGTCTCAGATATCCTTTGCTGGAAGCACCCTTTCCAAAGAAAGCTTGGGACAATCTTTAACTTCATGAAATATTCTAGTGTTGAGCTTGGTTGGCTGAGTTCGAAGTCCCAGGTCTGGTGTATCAGTCTCCTTTGCGGAATCATTTGTCTCAACTTTCTGGTTCAGGAGTTTATCTGCCATCTCTTGCCATCCAGGGAGGATTCTGTACAGTGCTCTAAGTTTCTCACCTCTCCTTCGGCTTTCTTCTTCCCATCTTTTCGCTCTTTCTTCACCTTGCTTAAACAATTCTATAATAGTCCGGAAATGGACCTCATTAGTATCTGTATTTTCCATGGCCTTAAATGTTACCGTGATTGATGATGATTTTTTTACCTTTTATTTTATTGCTAACTATATTATCCTAAACACAAAATTTTTTACGTTTGATTTCAAATTTTATTAATGGCTAATAGGCTATCTTCCTCTCGGTTCTGTTGGCCTAATTGCTGCTTTTACATTTATCACTAAAACCCCAACTACTGCCCTTTTACTACTGCTAAAATTTCTTGTTTAATCTGCTGCCAACATATATATTTTACTGTCCGTACATAAAAAATTTCTTAAATTCTACCTGTCAAATTGTTTTGCTAAAATATATTTTTAAACTCAAGCAACTTTATTTATATATATAAACATTCGCTAGATCTGGGTATAATTATTTTGTTCCCTCTTATTTAAGATTAGCATACATATATATTTTTATTTACATAATTATTGATCCAATTCACGCCTCATTATTTGGTCTAAGAAAAATTTACACACGTTGGAAAAAAAACAAATTATACAAAAGAATTTAGCCTGGTGACAAAATTTATTTTATAAGTAACTCCATTTAATGAAATTACCCTTGGGCACCATGTCACCAGTTAAAAGGATCCATGGACTGTTAGCTTCCCAAAATGAATTTTAATAACTATTCGATTTAACTACGGGCACTCGTTAAAACATTCGCATTTTTTTATTGATTACAACATTTGATTTATGATTACTTCTGAATTCCATACGATAGCCTATTACATATCTAGGTCATTACCGTACAAAATTATTATTATGCTATCTTGCGCATTGAGCCAATAAAACTTTATTTTAATAGAAAAATACAATATTTGAAATATTCATAGATTGTCACAATATTCACTTGGGACAATATTTAAGTAATTTACGCTATGCGTACATAGTGTGATTTAAGTGAAACAATAAATACAGATGAATACAGATGGCTCGCATCACACTATAGCAAGTTTGGACAAGTTCTGATTATATAGAATAAGTAATTGAATGCCCGAGTCAAACAAAACATGAAATATACACGCAAATAAACAATAGATAATATAGAGTTTGAAAAATATTATATATATCAAAAATATAAAGGATTTGAGTGATTAATTATGAATAAAATAACTAAAATTAAGCTACAGGGATGTGGGTGTTTAACTAATTAAGATCTACAGGGATGTGGGTGTTTAAATATTCGAGGCTCCACGTTTGGGCAAGCCATGGACCCGGAAAAAGAAAATACTATGTAACAGTCAGAATCATCTATCTCGCTAACACACTGCAGAATTCAAACCCCAGACACAAAACTGAACATTCTAGGAGGGGTTGCCTTCTAGATATACTAAGTTCGAACCTAAAACCCAAATTTCACAGCGCCATCTACATGACAACACATCTGATGCCACTAATAGTTTAACCTTTGACCGGTGCCTGGTGGTCAGGGAGAAACAAAAGACTCTATACTATAAGAAGTTTGGGTGGCTAATTAACGTCTATGGATTTACAAAAGAAATGCAGAAAATATATATATATAGACTGAGTCAGTGATAGGAATCAAATAAAATAAGAGATCAAATTTAGTTTTAAATAATTTCACAAAATTTATTCATATAAATTATATATATAACGCCACTGTCTGCTTATATGAGACAGGGATGCATATTAAATAATTGTTGCCATTATATTCCCACGACTGACAAAAGTCTTTAAAACAAAGTGATGTATTCTATTCTTCGGGCTAATAGCATTACGATAATGTGCTTGACGAAATAGGAACATATGCGAGGTGCTTTGAGTAAATTATACAAGTTTAAGAAAATATTTGAAAATTAAGTGTTCTAAAATATTTACTGATTTTGAGAATAGCACAGACTAAAGCTTACTAAGCAACAAAGTGGGAATGTGATCAAAGCATTTATTTGAGAATAATAATAATAGAGTCATTGGGAGGTCAGTATTGCTGATAATGAATTTATTAAAGTTGGAGGGTGTGACACGTTTAAGTCACGGATGCTTTGTAAAATAAATATAAAATAAAAGAATATTGAATATCCTGAATGATTACGAAGGGCATATCGCCACTAACCCGTAGGAAAGTATTTTATGAACAGCCGAAACTTAGCGACTGGGTGACGATTGCATTTAATTCCCAGGTGTGTCATTTGGGAACACACTCTGCCTGAAAACCGCAAAAAGGCAAAAAGAACGGCCTTAGCCATGTAAAGAATCCTTGGAAAAATAAAACAAAGTCATCTCAACAACCAATTCATTTACCAGCAATACGAGACGAGTGTATATAAAACATACTAAATGGGTTTTACTTGGATTAAAAGAAATGCCCAATAAAATTCCCCAAAATTCATTTAAAAGGGTCTGCACATTCTCAATGTCAATGATGAACTTTGTAATTAAAGTAGAACACTGTAATTAAAATAGGAAAATGCATGCTTGTGGGTTTGAAAAGTAAGTATAGATTGATATACGCATTCATGCATTAGGGGACACATTTAATCATTGACCTCGCACATACTCTCATATTAGATTAAAATCAATAACATGTAGATTTTAAACTTTGTGATTATATGATATATTAAAGAAAAGAATCACCCTCGAACGAATGATTTTCAAGATAATAAAATTGGAAAATTATAAATTTAAAATATGCCTTAATAGCGGCGTCTTACTTTCAATAAAGGGAATAGTTCACTTGGTCAAAGATGATTCTGACACATTATCATAATAAAATAAAAGAAAGCTTTATAAATAGAAAATATTAACCCAAGGATAGAGCAAAACTGTTGATAGTATTTGAACACTTTAAAGAAGTACATAATAAAGTTATATGAAATAAAAGAAAAACAATATAGAATAGCTATAGCATGTTAGTTAGGAATCATAAGAGTTATTGGGTTAATTTAGATTACCTCTGGAGATGCATTTGCAGGTAGATGTTCGGCAGGTTTTATAATTCAGCAGCAAAATCTGGAATGTTCATATTTTTGCAGCAGCAGCAGTTCCGGGGTTCCTTATGCGATAGCTTCCAATGGTCTGGAGCAGTAGCCGGCTATTTCGAGGGGACATAGCCATCTTTACACCTCTACTCTGTCATGTCAAGGTTGGAAAATTATTAGAATAGAACTCAGAATGATTTCTCTTAGCCACATTAGAAGAAAACTTCTCCTTTTTATAGTAGAAATTAACAATAGAACTGCCCTGGAGCTTTACAAAAATATATCAGACTTATCAGCTATAATTAAATCTATCTGAATGTCTAAAGGAATTCAACATTAATTAATTTCTTTTGTTAATTTTCCTGTCGACATTCGAATTACAAACTAGACTTAATTAAAAATTACTTTTATTAATTAAAGAAAACCTTAAGTGGACATCTGCTGTTTTTAGATAAACTTATATAATATTAACTAATTAAACTATTGTCCCTCATTTATTTTAAAGAAATATTTGGAATGACTTTTATTAAATTAAACGAAAATTATTTTACTTTTAACTTGCAATATTTGAATCTATTTACTAAACGAATATTTACTAAATGAATTTTATTTTAAATCAAAATATATTACGACGGTAATATATTTGTAAATAGATTCAAACAAAATAACTTTAACAATTTATGATTTTGATATGTTTTAAAATGCATATCATAGTGTGTGCACAATTACGACTTATATAACCTACTTTTTAATAAATCAAAATTATGTGAACATATACATAATCTATAATCTTTTATTTATTTGGGAATGACTTATATATTTAATATGAGCATTGCACTCATGGTTTAAAATTAGGCGGGATTTTCGGTATATAAGCGTATTGCAGACACACTATGATAGATTGGGGTTCAAACTAAGGTATGAAGTAGGAAATAGGTAAGAAAAGGTGAAACAAAGATCTGCAAAGCAGACCTCACTGTTTCAATATGTTGGAATAAAATACCAGAAAGTTTATTTTAATGTTATTTATTCCCATGTAGACAACTCAATCATTGATGTTGGAATTATCCAAAATATATATACCCATAAATTAGAAAACCAAATGCTTATTTAGTTATCTTGTAATAAATGTTTTATTTATTTAAAAGCTTTGTTCAGAGTTCTTTTTGGCATGCATTTATGGTCTATGTTTTCAAGCATGCACACACACTTATATATGCAATATGATATGATTGCATTATTCCATAATTTAATGATGAACAGGTTCAGATCTGATGATTTTGTTTTTCTTGATCCAAACACTATATGAAATGTTTGATTATTTAATGATTATCTGAAAAATTTATTATTCAGTTATTATTTAGATAACGAATTGAAATCAAAATGCACCTTATTTCTTCCATTATCTACATACTACTACCATTTTTATTAGAGTAATGCTTAATTTGTATCATTACTTTTATGATAGTAATTAGTAGTTGTTATAAAGTATAGATTTAAAATTAAGCCATGCAATAAATTAATTCCCTGAGATATTCCCTTATTATTTTAGATTAGACATTAATTCAGTTACTTATTTGAAATTACTGTACAATTAAGTATTGTTATATTTTATTTTGGGTTTAATTCTATCTTGTCATACAGTAGAGTTAATCAGTATTATATCTTTAATTTATTAATTTAATTTTATCACTCAATAGAGGTTGTTTGATGCATTTGGATGATGGAAGATGATGAGGTTAGATTATAACTTGTAAATTTAAATGGTAGAACTTTACCAATTTCAATTATTTATTTGTTTATTTTAAAACTTAATAGATGTTTTATCCCTATTAATCATAATGTTTCCTCTCATATTTAGTATGAATTTTACACCTTATAGATCTCTGTAGGCCCCAACTGAGCTAAGTTATGGTTAGGACAGCATTATAAGAGTCTCATTCATAATTTAAAGGAAGATCAGACTAGTAATTTATTCTATTACCAATAGAATTGGTGCCCTGGGTATTTGTTGATAGGAAAGGTAGGAGAGATGGTGGGGGAGAGTTACAATATATATCAACTATGTAAATAGCATTATGTAATAGTAACATGTTTTGCATAATAAAGTGAATTTTTAAAAGTAGTAGTGGCCATAACAGTAGCTATACCTGTATTTATAGCAATAGCAGTACTCATAGCCATAGCGGTAGCAGCAGTAGGAGGATCATTAGAAATGAAAACATTTCTGCATAGCCATGATTTAAATTTACAAGTTAATTATAAATGGACACACTTGTTTTAAAACAAAGTTCATTTATCAGAGGTAGCAATCCTTTTAATCTTGTTTATCAAAATGACACATGCAAACAATATTATAAACTTATTCATTCAAATGAACAAATTATATGTATAAATTAAATTAGAATATATATATATATTGTAACCAATTGGGTTACATAGCACACAATAGTATAGTGTTTATATATATATATATATATATATATATATATATATATATATATATATATATATATATATATATATATATATATATACACACCAACATTGTGTTGGCACATAATAATTTTGTCTAAAATTATTGAAATAAAAATCTTTCATTAAAAGGAAAATAGTATGTAAAAGTTTACATTTTTTATTGTAGTTTGTTTTCGAAAAACGTAAAATTAAAAGTCAAAGAGTTCTTTGAAATAAAAGTTATAATTAATTAATTAAAAGTGGAAAGGGCGTTTACTTTAAAAATGTCAACTTAAAAGTTTATAAAAAGAAGTTTATAAAGAGTTTTTGCTAGAAACAATTAATTCATAGGTACATAAAATTAAAAGAAGTTAAAGAGTTGTTTATTATTATTAGTTGAAATATAACTTAAAGTTTAAAAACACAAATCTCTTTTTACTTAAGTTAAAGAAAAAAGAAAAGGCATCTTAAAAACTAAATAGTGAATTGATCTTAAATTATATATGTGTGTAAATGACAAATTAATATGAGTTTGTTAGTAAAATATATGCATGCAATTATAAATATAATAAATGTATGTGTATTAAATATAATTAAAAAAATGATATAGAAAAAAATTAGAAACACTCAGTGATGGCTACTAATCAAAAATGTAAAAACAACATGTTTTCAAAGGCTGCTAATTAATATCTCCAACAACAGGATTAAAAGGTTATCTCAAAGGAATGCAATTAAAATAAGAAAGGAATTTCGACAACAGATATTGCCAGCAGGTATCAAAACGACAACAGGCCTTAAGTATAAATAGTCCAGTTTTTCATCGGACAAACAGTTGAGATTACAATTTAGATTTTGCAGTTGAGATTATAATTGAGATTATGCAGTTGAGATTAAATCAGTCAATAATGCAGTGTTAAAAAAATATCGAAAACATATGACTTTCTCCAGCCTGAGTCCCAGTGAAATAGCAAAACCTGCCTGTGAAAAGGATAATGCTTGCATAACAACTTGAAATCCACCATCAATGTTTAACTGTCTCCAAGAATAATACCAATGAATAAGCATTGAACCTCCTCAAGAAATTTCAAATCTAACCGGTTAGAAATATTTCATAGAAGCAGCAAACAGCAAAAAGTATCCATGTTCTAAAATCCTAGGTAATAACATTTTTCTTATACTCATTTTTAAAGTAGCCATTGCATTCATAAAGCCTTCAAGAGTCAAGAGATATGAACTCTATATCATACATAGACAAACTATTAATGTGTGGGTTTAAAATGTTGTGTGTGTTCATGCATTAGTATATATTGATTTCATTGTATTTTAAATGTCAAATATTATTTAATTCTTTGTTATATTATATTGCTATTATATATGTGTGAGCCTGAAATGATGATAAGCCCTTGTTCATTTAAATAAGATTTATAAAATATTTACAATTAGTATACTAAATGTTAATTAAAATAAATTGTCTTTTACACTTAAGCTTAATTTTGTCCGTCAATTCTTTGCCACTAGTTAAGGAATAAGTTGTTATTGAATTAAAAATAGACTGAGCTAGTTAAGAAATTTTTCAAGCGCTGGATTATGGGCCTACTATCCGAACATGTTAGTTTCTGGAACTAGCTGGCACCCGGGATTTACTATGAAACAAATAAAGTGTTTGGATAGTAGGGGTTTGAATCTAGCAGTTGAGGTGGGCCACGATCTGGAAATGTGATCATGTTATGCATTGCATAGCTCGGTCTGATTGTGGGTATTATTGATGGTCCATGCCAGTTCGTTCATGTGATATTTATAATATAAGATTATAAATTTATTATAATCTAGGTTTAAACACAGAGAAACGTAGTGAAAAGAGTATGTTGGATCAAATATGGATCAAAACCGGTACAATATATATATATATATATTAATGCTTAATATTTGTATATTTATTTCAGTATAGCATTATGCACTGGGATTTTATATATATATATATAATAAATAAAGTTTAATATCTGTATTTGTTTCACAATATATGTAATATACAAATCAATATATATATATATATATCAAAATACAGTACAATTTATATAAATTATATTCGTTTAGAAGTACTTTCGACTATACACTTTGTAGTCTTTATCAACTATATAACATTGAATAATCAAAATGAGACAACCTTTAACAATACCCATAGTTCAATTCAGATTTCCCACAATTCTGTTATCTTAACATTTGATGACTGGCATGTTATATAGTTGATAAAGACTACAAAGTGTATAGTCGAAAGTACTTCTAAAAGAATATAATTTATATAAATTGTACTGTATTTTGATATATATATTGATTTGTATATTATATATATATATATATATATATATATATATATATATATATATATATATATATATATATATATATATATAATAAAGGACAAGTAGAAATAAACACAACAATAAATTTTTGTAGACATTTTTCTACATTCACTGAATAAAATAATAATAGAGAAAGAGTTAAATAACTCTGGATTTAAAATACTATTTTATTATAACATTAAATATTTAAAAAAGATCTGATAGATAAAAATTAATATTTTATTCTGATTTTGATAATTTAAAAATAAGTATGTCTTTTGATAATTGTAAAAATGTCTATTTTTGAAATCTTTTAATTAATTTGTAAATTTCTACTATTGAAGCAAATACATGTATGTAGATTCCAAAAGATTAAAGTTAATTGAAATCAACTTTTTCCAATCATACTTTGATAAAAATTTCAAGCTTGTTTTCAAAAGGATTAGACAGATTGAAAACACACTATGTTTTTATCACCTGACCCAATCGCACTATAAAAAGACTGATAAAAATGTCAGTTAGTTTTTGTTTGCAGTTTTGTAAGAGTTGGCCAGAAGAGTCTGGTTTTAACATTTAAGCAGTGGCCAACTAGGCCAACTGCATAGTTTTGGCTTTAATATTTTTAAAAAGTGGTTAGCAGAAGGGCTAGCTATAAAGTTCACTAAAATATTTTGTTTGGAGTTGGTAGCTGTAGCAGAGAATGGCAATCATAAAGCTAGCTGCAGAGATGGCTAGTAGAATTATATAGAGAACTGCTGTGAGAGGTAATAATGCAAGGAAGAAGCATCTCTTCAGTTCAATAATGGAGTTTGAATTCACATGGATGTAAACAATCAAGATTCTTTGTAATTCATAGCCTTAAAAGTTCTGGAAAAACAGCTTGCTGATCTGAATCTTACCAAATCCAAATCTAAGTGGAAACAATTGCAGAAGTAGAAAAGGCAACCATACCTAATTATATACTTTTACCTGATGATGGCAATTGCCTGGAACAGCTTGCCCAAGAGAAACACCAGCTGAATAAAGAAGTAGTTATACATAAGTTGCTGTGTCTATGTGCTGAGAAGCACAGATAAATATATATACAAAAATGAGTATTTTACAATAATTCATTTGGAAGACATTTTAAGTCTATATTTTTAAATTTAAAGACATTTATAATTAGTTAAGGGATAACCTAATAAAAAGCTTTCTAACCGTTCAAAAATTGACTATACTATTTTTTTAAAAGAATAAAAGAAAGCTGTAATAGAATTTGATAAAATGATATTTTTAATATTGATACACATGTATATAAGTAAATTTTATGTATATTCAAAATAGAATTATTAATTATAAAAATTATTATTTATTGTTTGACAAAATTAAATTTGTTAATAATTTGTGCAATTCTATATATGGGTTTTAGTAAACCTAGCATAAATATTTGTATTATTTAAGATATAATTTAAAAGCTGAGCATGTATTATTATAGAACAAGTTAAATATATTCAGTTATTTCATGCATATGCATGTATGTGTGTGTATATCTGTCAATTGTATTGCAAATACCAATACTTGTCAAGTATAACACTTATGTAAAATTTAATCATTTTTGTCATTATTAAATATCAATTGAAATATATTAATTGCATATTAGAAATCTCGCATCTGTGTGCACATATATGTAAATCAATGTAACAATTTGAATTTTGAATAATAATTATGTAAATTGCAATGTGATCATTTGAAATTTGTATAGTAATCAAAATGTGTGTAATCTTATTTTTATAGACCTTAATTTCAATTTTTTTTTATTATTAATAAACTTGTATTCAACTGTTAAAAATTGTATTGCATCATCTCTTGGTCGCATACAGTAATAGAGCTTGTATCCTCTGAGCTAGATTCGAGCACAGGAAGAATGTATAAATGGGGGTGTATTTAGTGCTTTTGGGGCATTCAGAGATGATTGATCATCATCATCCTGGTTGGCACATAAGATTATATTCTTTAAAGTCCTTGCACTACCTTTAATTTTAGTTTAGTCTTAGTAAAAATTTAAGTTTATAGTTAGCCAGTACATTAATGGTTCTTAAGTGACCAGAGTATTTATTGATGCTGATCAGCATATTTTAGTAAAAATTTAAAATTATAGTTATCCAGTACATTAATGGTACTTAAGTGACCAGAGTATTGATGATGATCAGCATGTTTTTTGTATCCTGGCATTATTGTTTACATTTTTCTAGCTGTGTATTCTTGTGGATTTACACTAAGTTGGTGCATCCAATTTATGTTTAAATAATTGTTCAAGCTGACAAAGACACAATAGTTAACCTAGTCTACAGAAGACCTATTTCCAATCGAATCACAAGATTAATTGTTGATTTATTGTATTGATTTTATTAGATTTTATTGTGGATCATTCACAATAATGAATGGTATCTTGAGTATTATTTATAATTACTTATTTATAATGCTGGTTGATATATGATTGAAGTATAATTATTTTATTTACATAAGGAATGACTGGCTGATCTCTCAATGATCACACAGAGATCTCTTGATCTCATGCTTCCCTTAAATATATCTACTTATATATACTTTGTAAATTATTGATTTTGTATTTACTGGGGTCATCAATAGTAGTCTGTCCAATAGACAGGTCCAGAGAGTAGTCACTACATCAGTTCATCCATTTTTCCATTCCATTCTCTTCCTTGCCCACTTCCTCAATTCCACATAACTCCTTCCATCTCGTATATCATCCAATAATGTCAATCTCTTCTGTCCTTTCTTTTTATTTCCACTCACCATTCCTTTCAAAACATCTTTCACCCCAGATTTCACTCCTTTCCTTCCACGTTTTCTACCAACCCATTTTGTTACCACCACCCCATCTTATATATATTCAGATATTCTTTCAATATTTATATAAAATGTAACTTAAAAAATTCTATGTACATTTGTTACATGCATAAAAAAATTTAAATTTATCTAGAATTAATTTAAAACAAATAGAAAGTAATTGACGATATAATCTGATACTTTCAATAATCAATGTATGTGTTTTACCTAGTATTTCTTTTATACTTTTTTAAATTATAACAGAAATTTATTTTACTAATTTTCCTTTTTAATTTACTCTCATATTCAATAAATTGGCACTTATTATCTGCTATTTTTTATTTTATTTTATATATTTTGTTATGAAAGTTAACAGTAAATTACCTTGTTTTAGTAAACAGAATTTATAAACTATAGCTCTATATTTTTCTGGAAAAAATACTTTTCTTAAAAAAATTATTTAATTAAACATATCAATATGTTAAATGCAAAGCCCCTTCCCCCATGAATAGTTCAGAAAGCACAAGTGAATGTTGTTAGATAATTATTTTCAACCAAATATATATAATTGATTTTTTTATTGTTGTTGTTTTACTTTATAATATAAAGCACAAGTGCGTGTGCGGCGCAACTGCTCCCAAAAGCTGTTAATACAAATACAAATAGCTAACTAAAAATATTAAAACAGCTGAGCACTTTCAAAGGATCTTGCCTTCATAATCATAGCTTGCTTACGTTTAAATTTATGCAAATATGCTAATTCCATCTTTTTGATAGAGAAAAACAAGTGTCCTTCCTGTTTATGGCATCACTGTCGTGAGAGATAAATAAAGCCTCTTTGATCTTTCTTTTAAGGTCATGTATCTCTCTACATACGATGGTAGGATTGTCCGGAATGCACTCATGGTGACTTGTGCACTGGTGCTGATAAAAAACTGAATAAGTAGAAGGATCGTTGCAAGCTCTATTGTATGAATACTTGTGTTGTGCCAATCGTGTGGCCAAAGATGCTCTGCTTTCCCCATAATATGTGCCTTTGCAATAGTTATTTGGACAAGCAATGTTATATACTGTATGGGGGGTCTGTAAAAGTGGAGTTTGATCTTTGGTATTGTTAATTAGATTGTTAGAATTTGGAGGGTTCGAAAACAGAGCTGATATTTGTTGTTAAAGATGGAATGTAGTTTCTTGTGTAAATTGGGTATGTATGGAAGTAATAATCTGGTTTTATCCTGTGTGGCGTGGACGTTTCCGAATTGTATGGCTCTGTCAATAGAAGCACATCGATCCAAATAGTCAGAAATAAACTTTTGACACAAAAAATAGCTCAACCACTGGTTGACTTCATCCATGACTTTCTATGTTGGTTGGACAGCAACATTGTGGCATTCTTCAGAAACCAGTGCTTCTCCATGAAACAAGGCTGGCCTATGGGACTACCACTGAGTGGTGTAGTCACCAGCATCTTACTAAACTATTATGAGAGAAAAATCATACCTAGTCTAAACCCACCATGCCTTCTAGCATACACTAGATATGTGGATGACCTGTTCATTACTCCCACTCCCGAGATCATTACACAGATCAAAACCAAATTAGAAGCCAACACAGCACTAATTGTTAATGTCACAACTGAAGACACTCACCAACAAGTCAAATACCTTGATGTCAAAATAAAAAGAAAATAACCACTGCCATTATAGCATGGCCATCAAACCGTTGGAAATCAGATGCCATACACACCCCCAATCTCACACACCCACAGCACATAAATTATCGGGTCTAGAATCTTTTTTGCATAGAAACAGATTGTTGTGTAAAATCGAGGCAGATGCAAAAACAAATGTAGCAGAATATAGAAATGATCTACTGAATTTAGGCTTCAGACAATTCATCATCGACAAAAAAATCTCACACATTCAGAATAAACCTCTCAACTCTCACGCCACACAGGATAAACCCAGATTATTACTTCCATACATACCCAATTTACACAAGAAACTACATTCCATCTTCAACAACAAATATCAGCTCTGTTTTCGAACCCTCCAAATTCTAACAATCTAATTAACAATACCAAAGATCAAACTCCACTGTTACAGACCCCCCATACAGTATATAACATTGCTTGTCCAAATAACTATTGCAAAGGCACATATTATTGGGAAAGCAGAGCATCTTTGGCCACACGATTGGCACAACACAAGTATTCGTACAATAGAGCTCGCAACAATCCTTCTACTTATTCCATTTTTTATCAGCACCAGTGCACAAGTCACCATGAGTGCATTCCGAACAATCCTACCATCATATGTAGAGAGAGACATGACCTCAAAAGAAAGATCAAAGAGGCTTTATTTATCTCTCGCGACAGCGATGCCATAAACAGGAAGGACACGTGTTTTTCTTTATCAAAAAGATGGAATTAGCATATTTGCATAAATTTAAATGTAAGCAAGCTATGATTATGAAGGCAAGATCCTTTGAAAGCGCTCAGCTGTTTTAATATTTTTAGTTAGCTATTTGTATTTGTATTAACAGCTTTTGGGAGCAGTTGCGCCGCACACACACTTGTGCTTGAATACATACATTTCCCAAAAGTAAAATTATTTAACTTAATCGGTTTATAATATAAAATAATTATAGCAATTAATTTAAATTTTCAAATCACACCAAAGGTCACACAGAATTATCAACTTAAATATTAGCCTATTATATTTAATCAAAAATTGGTACTTGAATAGTAAAGCTGCAATATAGAGGAGATAGGAAGTATTTTCATACCTACAATAAATGTATAATGTCTTGATGTCAAATTGAAAGAAAATAATCCCAGCGGGTATACGTGAAAACGTGTTTTTTTTATCAACAAGATATTTTTGTTGTATTTTTCATTGTGAAAATGTGTTTTTTTTACCTTGACATATTCAGTTATTTGTAATATTTTTCATTAATGTCTGAAATTGCAACACTAAAATCGCCATTGGTAAGGTGATGTGGATGTTTAATAGCTTATGTAGGGAAACAGACAAATGTTTTGCATAAAACATTTTTTCAATACAATCTCTTTTTTAACAATCCCACATTTTCAATTATTTGTCATATTTTTCATTGTGAAAATGTGTTTTTTTTAATCAACAAGATTTTTTCCTTTTTTATTTCAATGCTATCTTTTTTTAATACTTTGACATTTTCAGTTATTTGTCGTATTTTTTATTAATGTCCAAGGTTGCAACACTAAAATGGCAGTTGCAAGGGGACGTAGATGTTTGGTGGCTTATGTAGGGGTAGGGAAATAAACAAATGTTTTATATAAAAATGTAATAATTAATATGTATTTTTTGTAGTTTTGATTTAATTTCTTTATAAAAAAAACAACAATGTTTAGTTTTATCAAAATACCAGAATATTTTGCAATCACATGGTTTTCAGAGTAAAATTTTTTTTACTGCAGATCCCGATTTTCTGTGGTAATAGTTTATACAAACATTTGGTTTTAATGTGTAAATTCCTGTTATATATTACATGGTAATTGGCGTATGAATATAGTTAATGTATTTTTATACAAATTACTTAAAAATCAAAATCATTTACTGTTTGTTTGGTGTATATTTAAACTAACTATTTTTTTGATTAATGGCATTATTATTTTAATATCACATTTTATTTTTTTTATTTTAAATCTCATTCTTAAAAGTTAAATAGTTTTTTAAAGTCACATTTTTTTCAAGTTACTTTTTTTGTTGTTAATGTAGAAATTCATACATATTTGTGAAAGTCACATTTTTATTTTTATTTTTTGGAAACTTGTTAATGTTGAAATTTTATTTTAAATGTCATTCTTAAAAGTTGTTTGTTAATGTTGAAAGTCGCATTTATTTTAAATGTGAAAAGTTTTTTGTTAATGTTGTAAGTTTTACAATTTTTTTACTTTTATTTTTTTTAGTCCTGCAACAAGGAGCATGTATTAAAGCTGGTAGGAGCACATGTCAACATTCATAACAATCTCCTGATAACTTTAAGATCCAGTTATCAGCATATTGATATGAATGTAAACAGGTGCAGTAGATCTAATACATGCTCTGTGTTGCAGCTTTAATACTCAAGTACCCAAAAATTCAATTAATTTACCTTTAATCATTAATGGTTGGTTGGCAACTTTTTCAATTGGCAGGCCAATTTCAATTTTCCTCTTTTAAAAGAGGACCATAATTTTTTTGTGAATTAAAAATAAAGTAAGCTCTTAGTTATTAATGACTGTTTCATAATTAATGACAATTTTTCTGATTTTCTTTAAACCTATCTTTGAATATATATATTCTCAAATTTTTTTTATACTGGGCAGTTAGGTGGCAGTTAATTTTATCACTCCTTTTCAGAACATGGTTTGTAAATTTCTGTTTTGTTTTGTTTGTTTGTTGTTGTTTTTTAAATAATTTGCTCTCCCAAAATTTTCCGCCTTCTTTATACTTTTTTATAAAATCTGTCAATTATTTAACAAGCTCCTTTTCAAGTATTTTCTAATTTAATATTTCTTTCTTCCTCATTAATTTTGTTGTAGTCAGAATGTTGGTGTTATTGTTTTTTTTCCATGTCATAGCATCGCTCAACAACCGTCTGCAACCAACTGCTTGCTTGCAAGGCAGATACTTTTCAGATAAATGAACCACTTTAATTTACTATTTGTTTACACACACACACACACACATATATATATATATATAGTGTACCGGTCGGTTTCGTCTGTTCATATAACAAGATCTAGCATCTAGGCAAAAGTACCTCGAATCCAATCCTGTGCAAGATACATAAGTCAGGAACATTCATGAACTCTGCCCTATTTGCCTATTTTCCAGATCTACCCACTTATGAGCAACAATTCCAATGATACTGATCTAATTTATTCCTACCCCGCCGGCATCACAAAGTCGTGACACAAAAAGACTCTTATTCGAACTTGGTTCATGTCTAGAATATTATAATTAGCGATTTTCAATCATCTAGTAAGTGAAACCTTGTTATATTACATCAAAATTATTTCTATTCAATGAATGAAACAATGACTTAGATATTTAGAAAGATATTAAATTTATTAAATCAACTTGGAGTATATATGATTGCACACGTTATTGGTGTTACAATGTCAATAAAATGGGTGTTTATCTCCCTTGGACAACATTAACCTCCCTTACAATACTATACAATGAACATATTTAATCATCAATAACAAATCATTCATGGCTTTATTCTAGTGCGGCTATTTATATGTCAATAATTTATCGATTGACTGGGATACATAAGATTTTTAATAATAGCGCTAGACTACGGTACCCGAAGTTATTTGAATCCACCAGTAATAAGCACAACAGCATTCATACCAATACGTAAGTTTATTCAGTTGGATGATAAGGGTAATTTTATTTAATTAATATTTGCATTTTGCTATATAAGAACGTGTGTGGAAAGCTAATTTGGGGAATAATAATAATGGCAGAAGTGTCGTATCTGAAAGTGCGAATGAAATATATATAAAAAATGGTAATCCATTTAGTATAATCATAACAGTACGGTTTAGGAGAATTAATAGGCTTTTAACAAAAACGAAATATGGGAGAGCGGTACGGGTATGAGGGCAATGGAACGATCTATTCTAAGATCTAAAAAGATGCTTCAATTCACCGTTAATGAAATGCGACTCTCTGCAAACGTCGGCAGGGTCGGGTCATAAACAACTAAGAATGGGCTTTATTGAATTGCCATAGGCTGGACTTTTGCCAGAGTGAACCCTATGCAATAATATCTCGCGCTGAAGAAATCCAAAGAGGTTTGCCAAATCTTGTCCTTGGGATTGAAAGTGAAAATGAATGAAGCACAAAGATATATATATCACGAAAGGCCGGTATACACGTAACGCTTGAATTAATATAAATATGTAGATATTTAGCTAAGGAATAAATAATTATCGCCTATCTTTATTAATAAAAACCCCTCGTACCGGTATGATTTGATTACTACGTGGATGTGGAAGAATTACAGTTAATGCTAATATAATATAGCTCATAGAACTAAACGATCCCCCCCTTTATGTATTATTTTAAACTACACGTAAACTTTCCACAACGTATAAATATAAATCTTTGGTTTTGAATGCTTTAATAAATAAATACTTTTCATATTATTAAATATATATACAGTCGGTGGTGGCTATTGATTTCAATAAAGTAATATTAATTTTATTTATATAAATCTATTTGCAGATTTTAGAAGTTAGCGCTATTATTTAATTAACCAAATAAACACATTTCTAAGAAAATAGATTTTTACTTAGTTTTAGAAAATAACACTGTATAATAATTATCAAATTCTGATTTTATTTCCCCAGACTGGCAGGCACCCGCTATACTAAGAATAACAAATTTATTTTTAAAACTACTAGGTTAATTACCCTCTGAAAAGTAAGAGGGTTTTCTTTTATTAAAAGAGATAGCGTAAGCATTTGCGATTCTGGGGGAAAATTATCGACATATAATTTAGCATCTGAAGGTATAAAACATAATAATGAGAATAAAATATTGCCGCATAGACGTGACATTAAGAACTAATAATTATTCAGGAGAGGTTTAATGTAGGAGAGATTACAGCTAAGTTATATAGAGAGAGAACCAGGTACAATTAACAAAAAGGTAAGAACTTTACAAATTAATTCATAACTAATATTAAATTTTACAAATGAAAGATTTACAAAATGTTTAAAGAAATAGATAGGTGAAAGTTAAAATTATTCACGGTAACTTTAAGAGTCTAGCAGCATTTGAAATGATTACCTCTGTAAAACATGGCGGTTCTTTTGATGATTTCAATTCCCACGGAGACTAGATCTAGTTTATCAAACATAGTTATTCAGGCAGGTAGTAATTTTATGATTTAACGAACAGGCATATCAGTATAGTCTATGAGTATCGGGATCCATGGGCACAGAATGCAGGGAAGGCCATCTCGAATGGCGAGAAAGGCGATTTAGATTTACTCAGTACACATTGAAATTAACGAACGCAAATTTTCTTGGTGACTGCCCTCCTTGACTGTCCTAGTTACTCTCTAAATTAATTCGTAATTAATTCCATGCCTCGGTATTTTTGGAATCCCTTTCTGATTGGTCATTGCAATCTAATTTCCAAAAGAATTCGTATACAAGCTTTTACCTATTGTGATGGAAGATGCCATTGTTAGATAAGTATTCAAACTTTAATTAATTTTGATAAAAGAAAATGTTTGTAACAAAAGTAAATCAATTAAGTTTAGTTTCTACTTTTGATTTTAGAGAAACTTTTAATTAAAGTTATGTTAGAATATTATACAAGATTACGCTTCTCACCTTTAATTAATTTTGACTAATTACAATCGCATCTTCCATATTGGATTTAAAAGAAAAGTGGAGTTTAATGGCAAAAATAATTTAAAAACACAATTTTATAAAATTACATATCACGAACTTTTCCACTAAATATTGGCTCAGTACTTTTGTCTCTACAATATCTATAGATATCTGAGCTGCAATTAACAAACAATTACTCTAACTTTTATAAAATAAATAAATACAGAATTTATAATATATTTTGATATTATAAGTCCGTTATAATTAATTCCCCATTCCCTATTGCGTATACGAATTTTCAGATGCTACATTTATTAATTTTATTTTGCATGTTTAAATTCAGATATTTATGCCAATATCTTCGTTAATACATATGTTAGTTAATAATACTCAAACAAAAAGATACAAACAAATGTGTTAGTGAATGGAATATATATGCAAGAATAGGGTTTGAATTTAGGTTGGTAGCGGAAGATTGGAAGTGGGCTGTGAAGCGCAATCTGAATCTCAGATTCCGCTTCATTTTCCCGGACTTACAATTGATAAAAAAAAATGTAAATTTTCCCGGACTTACAATTGATAAAAAAAAATGTAAAAAAAAAAAAATCTTACTTGCTGTTCCGGTGACAAAAGAACAACCTGGTTTGAAAGGAGTACGTAATTTATTTGTATATAAAAAAAAAACTATCAAACTAATGCTAGCCCCATTTTGTTCTTTGCTGCTATATGCTAAAAAAAAATCTTGACCTATCTATCATTGAGTGCAAAACTATATTCATATTTTCCTTTTTTAAAAACGTGGTTCAAATTCCTTATCTATCTGTCTGTGATTTATTGTTCTGTCTTACTTTCCCTGATCAGGAGGTTCAAATGGCTTTTTATTGAGGGTTTGGTCACCCCACCAGAAGTTAGGTTGATCATGAGAGGTTGCTTGGTTTCTAGCTGGCTCAACTTTCCGTATTCTCTCATGAGGTTCTTTGTTGATGGGCGTGTAGTCAATGGTGGTGAGGAATTGTGCCATTTCTTCAATTCTCCTTATTCGGCATCCTACCATCATTTGTTGTATGTAGGGTGGCATATTTTGTTGTATTGCACGGATCATCTGGGTCTCTGTAAATGGGAATGCCATCAGAGACCGGAGACGTGCCACTTGCCTCAAAAAAAACTGTGTGTGTGTTTCCTTGTTGGCCGATCCATACATTTCTTTTAAAACCGAATGATAAATGCCGTCCTGGCGCTCCTCGCTCCAGAAGGTCCTTAACAGAGCTGCTGCATACTGTTCAAAATTCAGTGGCTTGTCTTCATGGCTTTCCCACCATGATTTTGCATATCCATTGAGATAGTGAATTGCCAAAGCTACTTGATCCGGTGCTGAGATCTGTTGGAATCGAAACAATTCTTGAAGACTTTCAATATGCGCTTTCGGATTTTCTCCAGCATCACCTTTGAATGATTTCACTTGGATGAACTTTGCCAGGTAGGCCTGTGCATTCGAGATCTGTCCTATGGGCATAACATCTGATGTCCTATCAATGTGGTGTTCCTGTACTGGTCCTGATGCGTCAGGTTTGAACTCTGAAATTTTCACTGCGCTGCTTTTCAGTTTATCAATTTCACCTCTCAGTTCCTTTAGCTGGTCTTGAAACTCTGTCTGTGTTTCTTGCACCTTTAAAATGATCCTCTCTTGTTCTTCATGACACTTCAGTTCATCACCCAAACATTCATTTATTTGACTTATGGCTATGTGGTGGGCAGCTTTTTGCTGGTCTATCACACTTCGTGTCATCATTAATTCTCCAGTCATTTTGGATACTATAGTTTTAGTTTCTTCTTTATGCTCCTCCAAGAGTCCTTCCAATTCAGTATGAACCTTTTCATAGCCTTTCCTGCAGTCTGCTCGCACCTCATCTATTTGCTTTAATATACTACTGTTCATTTCATTACACAGTGATGACATCCACTCCTTCATCTCATTATGCTTGGCTTCGAATTTTTTCTCTATGTTAGTGAACATATCCATCAACAATGTTTGTAGGTTTATATCCTGTTTCTGTGTGGAGCTCTCTACAGATTCCATGGTTACAACTTCCGGATGTTCTTGCTTTGCATCAGTTTTCTCTTCACTTTCCGCTTCCATCTTTTGGTCATCATCATAGATTACTCTTCCTGACCTGAGCGTCTTTCCCTGACATATCTTCTCTTTATCACTATTCTCCATTCTGCCAAGCTTCAAATATAGATAGATATATGTGTATTTTATTTATATATATTTTATTTATTTAAGACACAAAACTGCTCACTTATGGTTTTCTGTTTGTTTTTATTTATTTATGGCCTGATACACCTCTCCCCCATTCTCAACAGTCTCCCCCTTGTTCTGCTCCCCCATACCTGTACCCAATCTATACCTGATTTATTATATTTAGTATTCTACCATGCCTGCCTTTTGCATTATTAACTTCTAGATCCAACATTTACAATATATATATATATATATATATATATATATATATATATATATATATATATATATATATATATATATATATATATATATATATATATTGTTCAAATATCATATTGTTACCTAATCTACTCTTGTTCATTCTTCAGTGTTTTTGCTGGGTCTTTAAGTTTGGTTGTTCCTTTGCACCTGAAACATACTTAAAATTGTATTACTTCATATTAAAATTATCAACACTTGCATTACATAGTTGAGTACATAGTTGAGTACAATAGTTTAGTACAAATAATGCTCTCTATATAACTTGTTAAATTTTGGAATCATTGTTTCTAATATTTCTTTTTTTTTATTCAATCTACCACCTGATGACAAAATTTATAATGGTATTACTACCGGGCGCCAGTCAAGAGGAGTAGATTGTTACAACACTTTTACTAGATGATTGTACATTTTTATAAACACATATTTTTATTTATGACAGCTGTACAGCAGTTCAGATGTATAATATCATAAAGTAATTAAAGATGTCATTACTATTTGAAGCACATATTTCTTTTTTTTTCTTTACATACTATGGGTGTGAAAGTATTTAAAAGCTGCCACTACTTTTCTTTCACCACCCAAAAAAAAATGTACATATATATTTAAAACATTATTTATGGAAGAAGAACAAAATATCACATACTATGGGTGTAAAAGTATTTAAAAGCTGCCACTACTTTTCTTTCACCACCCCAAGAAAGTGTACATATTTATTTAAAACATTATTTATGGAAGCAGAACAAAATATCACATACTATGGGTGTGAAAGTATTTAAAAGCTGCCACTACTTTTCTTTCACCACCCCAAGAAAGTGTACATATTTATTTAAAATATTATTTATGGAAGCAGAACAAAATATCACATACTATGGGTGTGAAAGTATTTAAAAGCTGCCACTACTTTTCTTTCACCACCCCGAGAAAGTGTACATATGTATTTAAAACATTATTTATGGAAGAAGAACAAAATATCACATACTATCCTGAATATTGTTTCTGGAAAAAAAAATCTACATATATGATTGACATTATTGGGAAAATCATATACATATTAGTAATGACTTGTACATAGTGTGTATACAAACCAAGAAAAAAAATTTTACACATATATTTTCATTATTTAGAGAATAAACATCATATATAGTATAATAACATCTATTATTCAGGGTTCTGCAGGGTGTAAAAGTAATTAATAGCCCCACGGCGGGCGTCCATACCTGGGGAAAAAAAAACCTGTACCGGTCAGTTTCATCTGTTCATATAACAAGATCTAGCATCTAGGCAAAAGTACCTCGAATCCAATCCTGTGCAAGATACATAAGTCAGGAACATTCATGAACTCTGCCCTATTTGCCTATTTTCCAGATCTACCCACTTATGAGCAACAATTCCAATGATACTGATCTAATTTATTCCTACCCCGCCGGCATCACAAAGTCGTGACATGAAAAGACTCTTATTCGAACTTGGTTCATGTCTAGAATATTATAATTAGTGATTTTCAATCATCTAGTAAGTGAAACCTTGTTATATTACATCAAAATTATTTCTATTCAATGAATGAAACAATGACTTAGATATTTAGAAAGATATAAAATTTATTAAATCAACTTGGAGTATATATGATTGCACACGTTATTGGTGTTACAATGTCAATAAAATGGGTGTTTATCTCCCTTGGACAACATTAACCTCCCTTACAATACTATACAATGAACATATTTAATCATCAATAACAAATCATTCATGGCTTTATTCTAGTGCGGCTATTTATATGTCAATAATTTATCGATTGACTGGGATACATAAGATTTTTAATAATAGCGCTAGACTACGGTACCCGAAGTTATTTGAATCCACCAGTAATAAGCACAACAGCATTCATACCAATACGTAAGTTTATTCAGTTGGATGATAAGGGTAATTTTATTTAATTAATATTTGCATTTGCTATATAAGAACGTGTGTGGGAAGCTAATTTGGGGAATAATAATAATGGCAGAAGTGTCGTATCTGAAAGTGCGAATGAAATATATATAAAAATGGTAATCCATTTAGTATAATCATAACAGTACGGTTTAAGAGAATTAATAGGCTTTTAACAAAAACGAAATATGGGAGAGCGGTATGGGTATGAGGGCAATGGAACGATCTATTCTAAGATCTAAGAAGATTCTTCAATTCACCGTTAATGAAATGCGACTCTCTGCAAACGTCGGCAGGGTCGGGTCATAAACAACTAAGAATGCGCTTTATTGAATTGCCATAGGCTGGACTTTTGCCAGAGCGAACCCTATGCAATAATATCTCGCGCTGAAGAAATCCAAAGAGGTTTGCCAAACCTTGTCCTTGGGATTGGAAGTGAAAATGAATGAAGCACAAAGATATATATATATCACAAAAGGCCGGTATACATGTAACGCTTGCATTAATATAAATATGTAGATATTTAGCTAAGGAATAAATAATTATCGCCTATCTTTATTAATAAAAACCCCTCGTACCGGTATGATTTGATTACTACGTGGATGTGGAAGAATTACAGTTAATGCTAATATAATATAGCTCATAGAACTAAACGATCCCCCCCTTTATGTATTATTTTAAACTACACGTAAACTTTCCACAACGAATAAATATAAATCTTTGGTTTTGAATGCTTTAATAAATAAATACTTTTCATATTATTAAATATATATACAGTCGGTGGTGGCTATTGATTTCAATAAAGTAATATTAATTTTATTCATATAAATCTATTTGCAGATTTTAGAAGTTAGCGCTATTATTTAATTAACCAAATAAACATATTTCTAAGAAAATAGATTTTTACTTAGTTTTAGAAAATAACACTGTATAATAATTATCAAATTCTGATTTTATTTCCCCAGACTGGCAGGCACCCGCTATACTAAGAATAACAAATTTATTTTTAAAACTACTAGGTTAATTACCCTCTGAAAAGGAGGGTTTTCTTTTATTAAAAGAGATAGCGTAAGCATTTGCGATTCTGGGGGAAAATTATCGACATATAATTTAGCATCTGAAGGTATAAAACATAATAATGAGAATAAAATATTGCCGCATAGACGTGACATTAAGAACTAATAATTATTCAGGAGAGGTTTAATGTAGGAGAGATTACAGCTAAGTTATATAGAGAGAGAACCAGGTACAATTAACAAAAAGGTAAGAACTTTACAAATTAATTCATAACTAATATTAAATTTTACAAATGAAAGATTTACAAAATGTTTAAAGAAATAGATAGGTGAAAGTTAAAATTATTCACGGTAACTTTAAGAGTCTAGCAGCATTTGAAATGATTACCTCTGTAAAACATGGCGGTTCTTTTGATGATTTCAATTCCCGCGGAGACTAGATCTAGTTTATCAAACATAGTTATTCAGGCAGGTAGTAATTTTATGATTTAACGAACAGACATATCAGTATAGTCTATGAGTATCGGGATCCATGGGCACAGAATTCAGGGAAGGCCATCTCGAATGGCGAGAAAGGCGATTTAGATTTACTCAGTACACATTGAAATTAACGAACGCAAATTTTCTTGGTGACTGCCCTCCTTGACTGTCCTAGTTACTCTCTAAATTAATTCGTAATTAATTCCATGCCTCGGTATTTTTGGAATCCCTTTCTGATTGGTCATTGCAATCTAATTTCCAAAAGAATTCGTATACAAGCTTTTACCTATTGTGATGGAAGATGCCATTGTTAGATAAGTATTCAAACTTTAATTAATTTTGATAAAAGAAAATGTTTGTAACAAAAGTAAATCAATTAAGTTTAGTTTCTACTTTTGATTTTAGAGAAACTTTTAATTAAAGTTATGTTAGAATATTATACAAGATTACGATTCTCACCTTTAATTAATTTTGACTAATTACAATCGCATCTTCCATATTGGATTTAAAAGAAAAGTGGAGTTTAATGGCAAAAATAATTTAAAAACACAATTTCATAAAATTACATATCACGAACTTTTCCACTAAATATTGGCTCAGTACTTTTGTCTCTACAATATCTATAGATATCTGAGCTGCAATTAACAAACAATTATTCTAACTTTTATAAAATAAATAAATACAGAATTTATAATATATTTTGATATTATAAGTCCGTTATAATTAATTCCCCATTCCCTATTGCGTATACGAATTTTCAGATGCTACATTTATTAATTTTATTTTGCATGTTTAAATTCAGATATTTATGCCAATATCTTCGTTAATACATATGTTAGTTAATAATACTCAAACAAAAAGATACAAACAAATGTGTTAGTGAGTGGAATATATATGCAAGAATAGGGTTTGAATTTAGGTTGGTAGCGGAAGATTGGAAGTGGGCTGTGAAGCGCAATCTGAATCTCAGATTCCGCTTCAATAGTAAAAATCAGTCATATTTCACATGACCTATATAGCTTGTATTACCAATATGTAATATATAAAGAGCCTGCTAATAGCTCTGAACAAGCTTATTTATTTTATTTTTTATCATAAAAATAAAATAAATAAGCTTGTTTAGAGCTATTAGCAGGCTCTTTATATATTACATATTGGTAATACAAGCTATATAGGTCATGTAAAATACGACTGATTTTTACTAATATTATAATTTTGCTATTAGGGCTTTGACTATATTAAATTGCTAAGCCTACTAATATATGGGATCACTGAATTTAGTTCAGGCTCATATAGTTTCTTTGGTTAAAGAGCTGAGTTTGAAGACATGTAGGTGTCTGAAGATTTGGATCTTTTTCTTAATATTTAAGAATTAGATAAATGCTTGGCTTGAGTTAATATTTTGAATCTAATGTCCTAGCTTCTCACTGATGAGAGCCATAGCTCGAAACCGGAGTGGGGATGGGGACCATCATAGATAAAGGCTTCAGGTATTTTCTCTTGTAGCATTTATCATAAAAAAATAAATAAATAAGCTTGTTTAGAGCTATTAGCAGGCTCTTTATATATATATATTGTAACGATCCAGAGAAAGGGACTTAACGTAAACTGCACTACAGGGCGCCATCTAGGCATTTGAACCTAGAAAAATTTATAAAGTAGGCAGATACGTCAGTCAAAAAAAATATTTTTTTTTTTTTAAATTTTGATTCCGGTCATTAGCCCATGTCACTAGCTCAGTGGAATAGCAGAGATTTAATAAGATAATCTAAGAGTATATATAAAAAAAAAGAATAAAATAAGCCACTGCCAGTAATTAACATACAAAAATTTATTTACGCACATATATATATAAGATTTAAAATTGTTTTAGTATCAGTTCACATTTTAACATTTAACATTATTTTTAACTTTACTTTAATTTACATTTAATTACTATTATATTATAATTTTACATTTTAATTAAGTTCGCACATATAAATTTATGAAAGCTTGTTTATAATGTTGAATATAGATCGGTTACATAGATTTCATGGTCAAAAACATTTCAAAAGAAACATAAATGATCAAAATACAAAATTATTGATTACTGACAATTGCGGAGGGAAATTTATATGTAACCCAATAGTATTCACCATAAGATACTTGCATTGTCACCAATAACTTAAAAGACATCCGAATAAATACATTTTAGATACTCACCGTAAGGTATCATTATTTATCAAATGTCTATATATTTTGATCAAATATGAAAACCCAAAACATGCTTAACCGATAACCAATCCATGCAAGCGTCTATAAACAACTTAAATTTAATGCATTTTTATTTAGGGTCAAGTATGAATAGACCACATAGATTTGCATTTGAAAATAAAATATTCTATCCCTATTTAACCTTAGGCTAAAATTCGCAGTCACCGGCATCAATTCATCTGATACATCGATGTATTCAATGTAATACGGCAGCACCAAAAAGATTAAGAGAAGATATTGACTTTCATTAGATAGGAATATTACTTCTATCCAATGAGAAGAACAATAAAAAAAAAACTCCATAGAAAGGAACTGCGCTCTGCGTCTTATAATTCCTTCCCTAGGCAAAACGGGAGAGTGCGGCGTATGAAGCGATTCTGCCAGTAGCGAATCTCCGACTACATCTACTAACTACATCAATATATCCAATCCATTGACCCAATCTAACAACGACACAAATAACCTAAGATTACCCTCCCCTAATATAACTTTACAAATCTATACAGCCATTCATGCCCGACTTAAGTTTAACATTTATATAATTAATTTAACGAAAAACAAAAATCATAATAAAACTTAAAGAACAAAAAATAAATAAATAAATGGAAATGATTTTAAATATATATAAAAAAAGAAATACATCAAATAACATTATTAATAAATTAAGTTGGTCAGATAGGATAATATTGCAATCATTTAAATTTGGAAAGTTTTAATTTAATGTTCATTATTTATAAAGTTCTTACGTTTTAAAATGTTCATCTTTTACAGTTGCTTGTCATTTGAAATCCAGCATTAAATTTCCCGATGATCCTGTGGTCCTCTGAATATAAGAAAAGCGATGTTTCATTTTTCCATTTTATAACAACTGAAGGGATTGAATGTGCGTCTTTTTCAATCCCTTCTTCTTCACTTCCGCACTAACACATATCTGTCACATCGTAAATCAATTTCCAGTCACTAATTAATAATTTCCAAATTTTCCTTTTATACGTATTCGAAGGATTGACTTGGCATTATGTCATCGATGTGATGATCCTTTCGCTGAGATCCGATTTCCCGATGGATTTCTTTCATTGGCTATTTGTTTCTATTGTTTTCCTATCTGACCGATGTTTTTACATTTAAATGCCCAAGGCTGGTTTACATTTAACTAATTAACAATCATTTCCATTTCTGATTAATTAACCTGTTTTCCAAATCAAAGATATATTTTCATCTCTAAATCTTTTTAAGTTTTTGTTTTTAAAATACCTTTTCTATTTTTAATACAGTTTTATTTTAATAATTTTTTTTTATCTGTGCGATTTAATATATACGAGTTTAAGATGATATTTAATTTCAATTTTTAATTCTTAAAAAAAATTTTTAAATGCGAACTTTTTAATTTACTTTCATGTTTAATAAATATAAAAAAAAACAATGTAACGAACGTCTGTGCTCGTTACAATATATATATGCATTGGGCTATTTTTTTTCACATGCTCGATTTTCTGTGTCATTTTCTCTTGTCTTACTTTGTGTAGCCAAATAAAAAAATAATAATTGCAAAGTAATAATAATAATAAAATGAAATAAAAATTCGAATTTAATTTTTCTAGTTATATGTTTGTTTGTCTGCTGGTGTCTGCGAAAATCGCTATAAAAACAAACAAAAGCTCTCAGATTAAATCCTAGTCAGGTAGATCGCATAATATAATTTGTCGAAATATTGCACCTCTAATAGAATGAAGTAGAATTGTTATAAAAATTGGAGAGAGAAAAAAAGTATAATTGAGAAAATAAATATAAAGAAAAATATATAATTAAGAAAATAAATATTTATTTTACTTAACTTTTAATTCAATATTTGCTAGAATTTTGGCACTACACTGTATGCATGTTTAAATAAAAGTTTTATGCAAGTCCATTTTATACGAACTTGTGAAAATATCTGAGAGCTGAATTGAAAGTTTTCAAAGGCCGGACTTGGCCTATAGGTTAGAAGTTCTTCCTTCCTGATATAGATGATTACATTTTAAAATTAAGTTAATATATTGTCCCGCATGGTTTCATGAAGTAAAAAGGGACGAACTCTGAAACTCGGGGTCCATGCATCATGATTCTAGCTCTGTCACTTGTAGTGGTCAGTTTTCTATAACCTCTTAAGCTATAAATGATTTGTTTATGTATTTATTTAAATAATATATTTTTGCCTTCATCTACTGAATAACATTTTAGTAACCAGATGAAACCCGGGCCATAGATTCAATTTGATGTTAGCATTATTCTAAATAATTTTATATTGGTAACAGATTATTATTTAATATTTAAAATCTATATAATTTTAATTCAATCTCTTGCAAATAATGCATTTCTTTTTAAGAATACTAATGATGTGAAATAATTCATTTTTTTCTGCTTCCGAAATTGGTTATTTTTTAATCTGATTATGATTTAAATCTTGGTGGTGTTATGTTTTTAAAATAATATAGTTATAATATAGTTAAAGTATTAAAGTTTTATTAACAATAGATATTGGAGTAATATTTATAATAATTCACAATTTCAAAATTGGTCATATAAGTACAAATAAATTATAGTTTAAACAATGAGGTTTGATTGCTAGGGAGTAATTAATTATGCTAATTAGCGACCATTGTTTTTAATCAATTAATGATTGAGTTTATGAAGCCAAGGCGAGATAAAATTTTGTTCAAAAAAATATGACTCAAATAAAATAAAAACAAGATTTTATTAGAAGCAAAAAGTGAAAATATTTTTACATGATATTTACTAATGAGTTGATCATTTTGAAAAGATTGCAAGAAACTGACATATTTTATTGATTTACCGATAAAGACTGCATATATTTAATAATATTATATTTATAACTGCATCAGCAATAGCTGGTTATTAGTATGAATCTGGATTGTTTTTAATAGATCTTATAAACAAATTATGATATCTTCAGTTATCATATAGCAATTAATCTGAATATCTATTTAAATGATTATATATCACTGATAATATCAGCTCACGTGATTACCTATATAGATAATATTATTCAACGTGGTAACGATTATTATCAGTTTATTGCTCTTATTTAATTACAGATAATATTATTGATTGTTGTAATTTTAACTAATAAGATAATTGGTTAATGTAATAGAAAACAATCTGTACAACTACTGGAAAAAACCTTTACATCTTCATCAGAATTTAAACTTATAATGGATATCTAAATTATCTGTATTTGGTATCTTCCATTAAGTTGATCAATTAATTTTCTCTTTACCTTCACATTCTTATTTTGCCATTATTTCTTTACAGAAATTTTAACTCACTTGAAATTGTAATGTTTGTCTCTTTCTATACAAATCTATTTACTTCTGTGTCTAATCACGGCTCAATCACACATAGATATTTTTCAAACAATTAAGTCGAACAATGGCCTATTTAATATTAGACTATTTTTCTTTTGGATTCTTGCAATCTTCATTCACTTGAAAATGATCTATTGTCCTAAATTAGCTAAATAAAATAATGGCAGCCTAGATTTGTTACTGCGAAAGTATTAGTCCTTTATACCATAGATATCATTTGCCTTGGTTCCCAACTTATGGCTCATAGAATTTGATTTTGAATTTTATAAATTATTATTCATGGGCATGTTTAGATTTATAGATTCATCTTATCTTTTAGATAACCCAATTGACTTGTCAATTTATAACTACCAGACACCCCCTCCCTCGCCAAAAAATCCATCATAACATTACTTTTTTATACTCAGAGATAAAAGCCAGTAAATTTATCTTGCTGGTCTATGTGCGTTAGCGAGCACTATTCTTTTACTTTAAGGCCTCAAAAAGAAATCAAAGAATTTGTTTCAGATGATATACAATTCTTTTTGGGAATTATTTTTTGTACCTTTTAATTAATATACATGGGGCAATGTTTCTGCTCTGGACATAATTGTTTTTTAAAAAAATTATACTAATTAAAGACCCAACGCTACAGTTATTAAGTTTATGCAACTTCAAAAAATATTTATTTGCAATATGAAAAATACACAACATATATAATGCTAAAATAATGCGTTACAATTAATTTTTAATAATAGATAACATAAAATTTGAATCAGTCAATACCAATTGCTGTTGCATGGCAACGGTGATTGTTATAATAAAATTAAAAGATGCTTTTTAATAAATCATTTTAAATACTACGCTTTAATTAGCAAGCAAACATCTTCTTATAAATACTGCGGTAATTTTTATTACTAAGACCATAAATATAACCGTTTATAACACTATTGGTAAAAGCAGTCCAAGATAACATATTAAATGTAGTATCAGATACCCGTATGCTCAGAACGACTACCGTTCCATAGGGTGACCAAAGAATTAAAAATACAATAAAAATAGTAACCAATGTTTTGAAAAGAGCTTTATCATGTGATTTAATCGATGGTGCAGTGCCATGGACTGAAATGCGTTTTTTACTGCTATACACAGAAAAAAATATACTTAAATAAGAAATAAAACACAAAGAAATAGGAATAAATATGCACAACACAGAGAAAAAAATTTTGTACGAAATACTTCCATTTGGATCGTAACAGCATAAATAAATACGTGGATCGTAAATTGAACTTCCCCATCCTGAAAGAATTGAACATGAAGGTATAAGCAAAGCAATCCATATTGATGTTACAATTTTCCAATTTTTTTCTTTGGAAAATATTTTAACATATATTTGATTAAAACATATACAGAGATATCTTTCAACAGCAACACTAGCCATAAAACATAAAGAAGCACAGGTTGCTAACATCAAGATAAAAGTAAAAATATCACAAGTAAATTTACCAAAAATGTATTTTTTATTAATAACGTTTATCAGAGCTTCAGGTAATACAAACCCTGTGACAATAAGATCTGATATTGCCAATGAGATTAAAAATCCATTTCCACCTGAGGACTTTTTTTTATCTAAATACATTGCTATTATTGTAATTATATTACCACTCGTCCCGAATGAAATTAGAAAAAATAAAACAACTATTCGCAGTATTTGATTGTTTAACAGTTTAGATGTCAACTCCAATGTGTGATTGGCTGAAAAATTTGTAATCATTTTAGATGTTAATCTGAAAAAAAAAAAACTTTGAAATGAAAAGAAAAATCGACAAACGAATTAGTAACTTTTATAAATATAATATTAATATTATCTCTGTTCTTTATTACTTTTTACAATGCTTTTTATAACCCACTATTGATAGTTCTATTTCTGGGACAATCAAAACTGTCAATAGTGAGTTGTAAAAAAAGTACTAAAGAACATAAATGATATTAATATTATATGGATTTGGCAATAGAATAAAAAAGATAAATTTTATAAATGTACTAAATAATCTCCACTCTATCACCAGTCTTTTGAAATCATATGAATAGAAAACAATAAAAAATAAAGGACTCCCAAAATGCATTTCATACTAAGCCAGCACTCATCACCTGGTCAAAACTACCATCTCTCATATATATCTTTATCATATGTACAATATTTATTAATAGTAAATTATTACACTTTGATTTACAACTATCAAATTTACTCCACTCATAATTTTGACATCATACACTCTAGATAAATACAGTAATGGTTATGATTAAACTGGAGATAATAACTATATAAAAAATAGAACAGAAATTTTAAGATAAACATGTAATAAAATAAATGAATTATTTACTTAAGAACTTGAAGTAAAAAAAGAGAATAATTTATTATTTGATTTCTATAACACATTAATTCTTTGAAAGTCAGTGTGTTTTTTTCTTTGATACAAAATCTGAAAATTGGTTTAAAAACACAAATATATGCACACCACATAACTACTACTTAATCAAATTTAAACCCAAATAACCAATTAATTTTTTTCCATATGTCATAGCATCGGCCGGGAGGCGAACCCACAACCATCTGCAACCAACTACTTGCTTGCAAGGCAGCTGCGATGACCTCTCAGATAACAACGCTTGACAATGTAAGTGTTGTTACCCGAGAGGTCATCGCAGCCAGTTGTGGGTTCGCCTCCCGGCCGATGCTATGCCATATGGGAAAAAAAATCAATTAATTGACCGTTATCAAACATCATATTTGATGTGACACTAAAATACCTAGTTAATTAACTCTTCCAGCATAATTGCGTTATGACTTACAAAGCCTTTATTCTCAGGTGAATGCTAAACCCCATTGGTGGATTACCACTGAAACTAACAAAAACCTTTCATTATAAATCTCACACTAATGACCAATTAAATTTTAAAGTGTGCAATAATGTGGTCCTATTGTCTTTATAAATACAAGCATTTAAACATTGGAAGAATAAAATTATGTTAGAGTAAAATAAAGATAAATTATCTTCTTACAAATTAAAAAATCAATGTATAATAATAACCTTAAGGTATATATTGCCAAAATTGAAAAAATTAAAAGATTGAAATGGAATTGGGCTGGACATATTGCTAGAAGAAATGATAATAGATGGACAATTGAAATTTTAAACTGGATTCCAAGAGATTGTAAAAGACCCAGGAAGAGACCACATGTAAGATGGATGGGTGTTGTGGAAAAGAGAAGCTAAAGATCGGAGAAGATGGATTAAACTTGGAGAGACCTTCATCCTGCAGTGGATTGATAATGGTTGATGATGATGATGATATATTGCTAAACTATAATAATGATAAAAGTTAATTGCTTTTTAATAAAATTTAAATAAAACAAGTCAATTATTTTACCCCAATAGAAAGCATCTATAACTTTAATATATCACATTAAAGTACTCCTAACCATTTCTTCCAGAATAATTATTTCATGACTTAGTATACCACTCTTCCATTAGATAGAACTCACTGGTTATAGGTGATCTTTAGTAAGAGAGTTTGGTAATACATCATCTAATTTCCCACACCACTCGATGGTGCTGTTTCTACACTAAAGCACATAAATTTGCTGTTTACAAGGCTGCTAATAGATCTTACGGCCTGTAAACTGTTCAAACACTAAGATGTTGAAGTGCACCCATTACTCCAACATCTCTAGCATGTTGAACGTTCTTAGTGACGAGTATACAGACATTACTTTTGACTATTGGAAAGCATATGATATGAAGGTTTCTGTAGTTGTAATGATGAAAAGTCTATTAGAAAGGATTTTTTTTGGCTTCAATGTATTGTAATTGATATGAGTTAGTAAAAATTGTAACAAATTCTCAAATGCCCCTATTCTGGTTGTCAGAGGTCAGAATTCACTAAATGAGGAGTGTAAATCACGATTCGGCAAAGTTCACAATCAAGTCGTGCACTTTCCGAGACTTTTTCGAGATCAGAACAGTTCAATGGCAGACGACCGTTTGCAGCATTGTAGTTTTGAGATTTATCTGCTACAGAAGTAGATGTGATGACCTTCCTTCAACCCAAACCAAAAAAATATTTTACCCACCCACAAACAAAACTGTCTTTGTGGTGGTTTAATGAAATTAAGGCATTGTCAAACATCTGAAATGGAATGTCAATCGTGCCAATGGGGGACAAAGATGGTATTCCAGTCGCTCATGGGATGGGCTTTGAGGGCTGCCTGTGAATGGCTTTTTTGCAAGCAGAATTGCTAATTTAGTCTTGAAGCCAGGATCAGCTTACAGTGAAGCGTATTACAGCTGAGTTGGAAAGGTGTCAAAATGCTGTAAGGAATAGGATGACAGAGAAAGCCTTGTTTCTTGAGAAACAAAAAAAAAAGAAAAAAGTTTCTTCAAAAACATTCAAAAAGACTTGGAACCAAAAAAAAAAAAAAAGTAAAAAAGTTTCTTAACAAAAAAAAAAAAAAGACCTGATAAAAAGAAATGTTTTTTTTTTAAAAAAAAAAAAAGACAGAATCTTTTTAAAAAAGCCAACCCTTCCCCCATTTATTTATTTTTAAGAAATATACATCAAACTGGTTGTTCCAAAAACAACAGCAACAACAACAACAACAAAAAAAAATATCAAGAAAATCCAAAAATTAAAAACAGAAATCAATAAAATTTAAAAACAGCCCGGTAACTTTATATCTATTTGTTTTTCACTAGCAACAGCACCATAGAGTGGAATGGAAAATTAGACGATTTACTATAAATATCAAACATAAAATCTATTGGTTATGATGCATAAAATAATCATGACTTATTCAATATTAAGATAAGATATATAAAGAGTATAGTTAATAATTTGTTCTTATGCATGATAATTACAACTTATATTACATTACATTGGAACATTAGCAGTAGGCTGAAAACCAATTGTTCTGAAAAAAGTGATTGTCTGGTTATAATTATACACACAATAATTATTACTGAAATGTAATAGTGTTTGTTATTAATAAATTAATTAGCTACTGTTTAAACTTCATTAATGAATAATTAATTTATATTATTCGTAAGGATTCCTGTGCCATGTTTTTAATTGTTGTACAGCTTTAAAATAGCTAGGATTCTCTACACAGTTGAAATTTATAAAACAGAGCTTATGATTCTTAGTATTCAATGAAATCTGATTTAATTTGAACAATATGAGTTTTCTGTTATATCTTCACATTAAGTATGTAGATATGCATAAAAAGTATATACATTTTTTTCTATACAATTAAAATTCTATCCACTTTGAAAATAAAGTAATAGTATGAATACTGAACCCTACCATCTGATGGCGCTCTTTTTTTCACCCAATTCACATCAATATACCGATTCAAGAGCCGTCTGTTTGTTTTCATAGTATTATGGTAATTTTTTTTTTCAACCAGTTTTTATTATTTTTTCATCGGCGATGGGAAACCACCAAGGTTTTTTTTATTACATAATATTACGGTAAAAGATTTTTTTTTTCAACCGGTTTTTAATTTTTTTTCATTGGTGATGGTAAACCACAAAGTTTTTTTTATTCCACCTGGGTTTTTTTGTTTTTAATAAACAAATACTTTGTTTTAGATGGTCTAGGGGTGATGGTTTGTTTGTAAATTAATGACTAACTGTCTGTAGGTTTCTTTACATAATATTACTTACGGTAAACCAAATTTTTTTTTCACGTGATTTTTTTATTGGTTGGTTCTTTTTAAAGAAACAAACACTTTGTTTTTAAATGGTGTAGGGGTGTTGGTTTGCTTTTAAATTATTGATTAATGCTCTGATGGTTTGTTTACACAAAAAACATTGTAACAAACATTTTGTTGTTTTTAGATGGTGGAGGGGTGTTGGTTGTTTTCTTTTAACTTATCTTCTTTTTTGATTGATGTTTTGATTTGCTGAAAAACTTCAATAATTTGGTACTTTTGAATAAACCAACACTTGGTTTTTAGAGGGTGGAGGGAGAGTTGTTTTGATTTTGAATTGTCGTCTTTTTTCTTTTTTTATTAATTTATTATGAGGTTTTTTTGTTTCAAATCTTTACACTACAGAAAGCAAAAAGTTCTTCCTTAATTTTTTGGGCCTTTAATTAAAAAAAAAAGACATAAATAGTTCGTTTTTAAAGAAGACTTTTTTTAAGACTGGGGAGATGGGGAAGCTTTGTTTTGATTTTAAATTATCGACTTCTTTTTGCATTTTCTTTTTGAACATTTTATTATATTACACACACTTCTTTATTATATTTTTTTTGGGGGTGGGGCCTTTTGAATTAACTCTTAAACACTTCTCTTTTTTTTGGTATAATAAAATATTACCTACATTAACTGTTAATGAAACTTATCAAATATTACCTACCTACTTTATAATCATGTGAACAACAAAAACAACAAGTTTCCCCATAAAATAATTTATTGAATCAAAAAGAAGCAAAACTTTGGACAAGTTGTGAAGCAAAGCAAGTAAAAACAACATCATCATTTATGGGAACATAAAGAAACAGCAGCCAAAAGTAACATGCAAATAAAATAACAGGGAAGCCTCAAAGCTGTAAGTATCAGGTTTTGGAGCCTTCAAATCAACAACTTCCCTTATGTAGACCTACACAGGTACGCTTGCAGGAGTTTCTCTTTCTGGAGAAACACAATATTATGCATCCATTTGTATGGCCAAACAGCAATTCACTCAGCTTTGACCAATTCAAACAACTTGCAGATGACATTTTACAGTTCTCACAGGCATTTGTGCATGAAATTGGAAAAAAATTCTGCTGAAAAGAAGAACCTTTTCAAGTTGTGTGCAGTTCAAATGCATAGGGAAGCATGTGTGATGACATGCCAATTCTTAATATGGAATAGTAATTCCACTATGCTTTCTAAAAAATTTCTGACAATGAATTTTTGCAGTTTCATCTCTTTCAAATATGGCTACAACCAAATATGACTGTAGCAAGAGTTCAAGAGTGCTCACTTGATGAATACTGTCACAATGCAATGGGCATAGTATTTCATTACATAATTGTAGAATACATCACCCTCCGGCAACCTGTTACGGTTCAAAAACCCTTCTTGTACTGTCAGCCATAAGTTAAGGCTGCTAAAATGGTATATTGATGAGCATTTTGTGAAAAAGAGCACCATTAGAAGGTAGGATTCAGCTTTCATACTATTACTGAAAATAAATAATTATGCATACTATTGTTAAATTATCTTATTTAACATACAATATCTGTATGTTTGTGTGATTTCTTGTTTTATAAATATAGTTTAAGTAAGGTAAGTAAGAGGATGATATGGAGTGTTTTGGTCTCAATTGAAAGCTTTTAAAATCAAGCTAAATACATTTCAAGTAATGGGCAGGATAATTTTTGTTACATTAAAAGCCTGCCCTAAGTTAAAACTAGTTTACAACTTACATTAAAATAAAATTATACATATTAAAGAAAGTTAGTTGTCAATATGATTTTGTTAGACATTTTTTATAATAAATTTTGAAGTTCATTTTAGAATTTCTATAGATTTTAATTAATGCACATGATCTTTTTGTTTTAATTCAAACATTGATTCAAGTTAGAATAAAATATTTTTTTGTTTCAATTGAAAATTTGATTTTAGTTAGAATAAAATAAAGTTAGTTTATAACTTGCATTAAAATAAAATAAGATTATTATTAAAGAAATATTTAGTGATATATTTAAAGTAGATGTGTCAATCAGTTTAAAGTAAAATCATACTATTAAAGAAAGTTTGTTTACAATATGGGTTTGATAAACAGTTATTGGGAAAAGAATTTCCTAGAGGATGTCGGCTGAAAATTATTAAAAAGAAATTCATTTTGAAATTCTGCTTGATGCCTTTGTATTGTTGCTGTAGTTTGATGCTCTACATGTATTCAAATCTAGAACTTTGTTACTCTACAGAAATGCTGGGGTAGTTTTCTTTGCCTTCACTCTCCTGTCTCTGGGACCAGAGTTGTAAAGATATGAGCCAGCCAAAGAACCAAGGAAAATGCTGACAAATGCCTACCATGTTCAATACAAAATTCTTTCAATGGAAATGTGAAATAACATCAAGATTCAAAAAGGAACTGCCATGAAGCATCAACAGCTTCCATTCTTACACCAGCCTTCTAGTTACCAGTAACTATTCTATAATTTGAAATATGTTTAATGTCAATCTTTAATATGTTTTTGTTATTCTATTATCTATATGTATATATTTGAAATCTATAGATTTGCATCTTGTAACAATTATATTTCGTCAATTGCTTCTTTTCTCTTTCTAAAAATAATATAATGGGTGGTGATTTATTTTGTATAATGGCGGTAGATATTTTTATTAATTAATTTGTAAATGCATCATTAAACTCCTCGTCATTATGCACCTGTAATTAAGTATTTATTTTATGCATATATTTTATTTTGGAAGAAGGGAAAGCAAATTCACAGAAAGTGCAAATCCCCCTTTTTTAAAAATCACTTTTAACTATTAAAGATTCTGTTTAGTTTTTTTATAAAAAATAAAAAATAAAAATCCCTACCAATGTTATTTTATCATACATTGTTTTTCTTGTTTTTAGTCAATGGAAGAGTTATGAATGTATAATCCTATTTTAGAAGAATGCAAAATAAGCACTTGTATTTATTCTATTTGTAATAAAAAAAAAAAAGTGTACATTTGACTATATATATTAAAGTTTTGAATTACATATTGACTCTGTGGGTAGATGGATTAAACTATAGCTAATCATTAAAATATTCGTCCTTTTTGTATAAGTGATCTCAAGTTTATGAAGGGAAAGTAAGAATTATTATGGTATAATGGATTTTCTGTTTGGTTAGACTTTCATAATGTTATATATATATATATATATATATAAATTTTTGCAAAGGGTTTTTGTTTTTTAAAAAAAAATTTAAAGGTCGTTTGACCATATTTGTATTATAATGCTTTCTGGGTTGATCTGTGAGCATCTCAGCATGTGTTCAGCACACTCTTTTTACCAAGTCTACATAGGCTAATATACTCACTTCAGGATCACAATGAAGATTAATGAAATTGGATCTCATCTCTTTCAGAACATATATACGTATAAGAATACATAACTGGACATAAGCAATAAAACTCCTGCCTGAATTCAGATCATGCAGTCAGTGAGCTAATTCCATTTTTCTAACTCAGTTTAGAGACAGAGAGCTATCCAGACCTCATACTAGCATCTTGGTTTTTGCCATCATGTCTAGAGACCCAGCCTAGCTCACAATATTTGATCGCCTTAGGCTGTAATATTGTATATTTATATTTATAACAAAAAGCCTGTAAAATATTATTGAAATGTTTCTAGAAAAAGTTGAAAATATCCGTTGGGGTTACTATTTAATTTTTAAAAGAGAGCTATACTTTAAATGTGTCCAAAATATGTTTTAGTTAGTTTAACCATTTATTTCTTACCTTGTGCTTTCACCATAGAGTCAACTGAAAGTATGTCCTCTCTTTAAATTGTGTAATTTGACCGTTGGCTAGAAATATTCCCAAAATTATAATCTAAATTTTTTTTTTTTGCTCTCATGACAGAAAGGTGATTTTCTACATATTTTTTATATGGTTACAGGGAAAATAGCCTGCAACACCATTAATAAGGCTTTGTGTAGTTCTGCTAATGTAAATAATAAAAGTTTCTTTTGTCTTTCATTCACTATAATTAAAACCACATATTATTGTTTTTTTGTGATATATGTATGTACACCTGGTCATTATATACATTAAATATTCCTTTTTGTGGTCTCTTCTCTCGCTGACCACCAGGCACACTTCAAGAATAAGTTCTAGTGAGGTTTGGGGAGTAAGTCGCTTAGTAGCAATCTAGAGGAGTAGGTGAGATTCGAACCCCATCTACATGCATCTCTAGGTTGGGTTAAAGCAGCTCAACTTTTCATACCATACAGTATATAGCATAGGCAAAACATTAAATATTAAATTATATAATGTAACTCCAAGAATTAGATGAGCGTTATCTTGGAAAATGTAATACAAAATATATGTGTAACTGTATTTTCAATGATGGGTGGCCAATGAGCCTTCCCATGAATTGAAAGTACTGTGCTTAATAAATTCAAATAAGAGCTCTTATCTAAATACTTCAAGCTGTCCTTATTTGCACCCACAATGTGCAAATCAAAGAAATACAACAGGATCTTTCAAATGTTTTTTTTTCTTTAAAATAAACAATTGAGGATGAAGATAATCTAAAAGGCATCAAATTCCTAGACTTACACATTCAATATGAAAGCACCCAATTAAACCTCAAAATGCTTGTGAACCTCATTCACACATGAGATGTTTGTTATTCACCCTGAGACTACTACACTGAAATCTTACATATTAGCATCAAGACATTTTTGTATAGGAACCATCATTTGTGTATACTTAAATCTGACAGGAAAAACAACATAGAAACATATATTACAGATTTCTGCAATATGGGATATAAATATGCACCTCTCATCCAAACTGTAAAAAAAAACTTTTATTCTAAAATTAAACATCCATCTCTCAAAACCAATGACAAATATTGGTTTTCACTGCCTTAGATTCTTGGGGCTACCCATGGTATCAACAAAGTCTGTTCAGTGGCACATAAAGTTGGCTTTTGTACTACTTCTATTCTGAATCAGCTGATTAACAACACCTATAGATATATTGTCTTTAGAGCTGAAATTTCAAATTGAACACAAAATTGGCTGCAACTATATTAACTGCCATGCTGTTTATTATGGAGAATTGTGCACCAATTTATCCATATATATAGCACAGCACAGATATTTATACAACAGCCAATAACCATATCGATGCAAAGTCAATTTTCTATGAGTAAAAATCTAACCTAAGTCACACCTTTGAATTTACCTCTGCCACCATCATCTGTTTTCAATGTAATGATGCCAAATGCAAAATAAAAAAAAAGCTTGCCACATTGTCAGAGATAAACACAATCAACAAAAAAGATTCCTGCATTCCCCCTTCAAAAATGGAAATAATTCATTTACCATTCAAATATGCAAATTTTCTGTGATTTATTGTCTAATGAATATCACAATTTCTTTTCATAGTCAATGCCATGATTATGGCTATTACTGTTAAGTGGTCGAAAGCATGCTAGGTATGTCTTTTTAATTATGTAATTTAATTTTTTTTCCTAAATAGGTTATACGTATATTTTATATTAATATATATATATAAAATTTAATTTGAACATATTTTATTTATATTAGGCAAACTCAAATAATCTAATTTCATTTTCAAATTTAAAATGTAAAAATACTCAATGTTAAGTTAAAAGAAAGCTCAATAAAAATAATATATCAATGTGAAAGGCTTGCATTATCATACTTTTATAATAGTTTTAGAAATTAATTTTGTATAACTAGTTTATCCATTAACTTGTTAATGAAAAGATACAAAAATGAAATAAAATAACTGACCAAATATTTGTATTCTATGCAATGGTTATCTTAATAAAAAGAGTTTTATAATTAAAATATATATATATATATTAAAACAAAATAAAATCTCTGCTAAGATTAATAATACAATAACGAAACTTAAATATATTCCAAATAATGGTAAACAATTTATAATATAATACAAATAAAAACTCATAGAGAAATATTTTCGGTAAAGGTTTGCTATAGCAGCCCAATATGTTGGCCCTCTATTGTTTAAAATTATAAATAAATTGTTGGAAAATCTTACATATATGCTACTATATTACAATTACATTAAAATTTAATCAAATGTAAAAGATAATAAAAAAACATTTACCCTTTTAAAGAATTTGAATGTTGGATTAATTACATAACATTAATTAAAATAATTAGTTTTAATTTATTTGAAAGTTAAAAATTTAAACTATCTACATTTATAGCACATGTTACAAAAAAAAGACACCCTCTGTGTTCAACAGTTCAAATTACATGCACATGTACAGTTTTATAGTTGGAAAAATGGCTGCTACATGTTTAGTTCCACCACAAATACCACAGAGGGACTATACAATAAGGTCATTGGGTCTTTGGTGTTATAGAAAGAGTATCAAGAAAGTGCTTCTTGACAGAAATTCCAGACAGGATGGCTGATACACTGGAGGGCCTGGTACAGCAGTACATTTTACTAGGTGCGCACATTATTTCAGATAGCTGGGCTGTGTACAATAACATCAGCAGTCTCAACCATGATGTGTATATGCATTCAGTTGTCGTCCATCAGGACAACTTCATGCATCCCAAAGACCAAGGTATACACACCCAGAATATTGAAAATATGTGGATTCTCCAACTTCCTAATATGCATAGGACACAATTATGTTTAAAAAGGTAAATGTTTTTTTATTATCTTTTACATTTGAATAAATTTTCATGTAATTGTAATATAGTAGTATATACATGATTTACATTGGTTAATTTTAATGTAATTGTAATATAGTAGCATATATGTAAGATTTTCAAATAATTTAGTTATAATTTTAAACAATAGAGGGCCAACCTATTGGGGCCACTATAGTAAACCTTTACCATATTTTCGATTATATTAATAATCACTATTAACTCAACTCAAATTTCAAAATGGAATCATCTATTACCAACCAGAAACACATGTCGATTTAAATATCCCACAATTCATTAATTGTAACATTTGCTGACTGTCTATTTATTATTGTATTTTTATACCTACTAATAAAAAACTGCCTCTTTAATTTTTCTTTTTTCATTATCTCTTTCTTGATCTATTTTTTTTATCTTTTTTATATCAAAATCAAATTTAAAATTACATGGTAAGAATTGTAATTTTAAATTTTATTTTGATACAAAAAATAAAAATAAAAAATTTAGGTCAAGAAAGAGATAATGAAAAAAGAAAAATTAAAGAGGCAGTTTTTTATTAGTAGGTATAAAAATACAATAATAAATAGACAGTCAGCAAATGTTAGGATTAATGAATTGTGGGAGATTTAAATGACATGTGTTTCTGGTAATAGATGATTCCATTTTGAAATTTGAGTTGAGTTGATAAGGATTATGAATGTAATCGAAAATATTTCTCTATGAGTTTTTATTTATATTATATTATACATTGTTTATCGATATTTGGAATATATTTAAGTTTCATATATATAATACTTTAAAGGGGCAGAAAGTTAATGTTAAAAATGAATTTCCATTCCATGTTTTTCCAATGCTCAATCTAAATTTTTTAAATATATATATATATTTTTTTAATGTTTCATTTTATGTTCTACATAATATTACTAGATTGATAAATAATTCTAAAAACATAATACCTTTTAAACAAAAATATTATTTATCAAATTTTATATAAGTGCTCAGTTTCATACATAAGTGAATCAAGATGTAGCCTCGAGAAAAAAAAAGAGCACCAATTATTATATACACATATAAAAAATAAGATTATTAATGATTTATTTTTTTGATCATGAAGAAACATATAAGTTTATGTTAAATTTTGATCATAAAAATACTAAGATTCTTTATAAGAAGAGAAACAATAATAAAAGAAAAATTAAAAAGAAATTTTCAAAAAGAGAAATAGAACCTTTATAATGTAACGGTCAGAATCGTCTATCTCGCTAACACACTGCAGAATTCAAACCCCAGACACGAAATTGAACATTCTAGGAGGGGTTGCCTTCTAGATATACTAAGTTCGAATCTAAAGTCCAAATTTTACAGCACCATCTACGTGATAACGCATCTGGTGCCACTACTAGTATAACCTTTGACCGGTGCCTGGTGGTCAGGGAGAAACAAAAGACTCTATACTAAAAGAAGTTTGGGTGGCTAATTAACGTCTATGGATTTACAAAAGAAATGCAGAAAATATATATATATATAGACCGAGACAGTGATAGGAATCAAATAAAATAAGAGATCAAATTTAGTTTTAAATAATTTCACACAATTTATTTATATAAATAGATATATAACGCAACTGTCTGCTTATATGAGACAGGGACACATATTAAATAATTGTTGGCATTATATTTCAATAAATGACAAAAGGTCTTAAAACAAAGTGATATATTCTATTCCTCGGGCTAATAGCATTACGATAATGTGCTTGACGAGATAGAAACATGTGCGAGGTGCTTTGAGTAAGTATACAAGTTTAAGAAAATATTTGAAATTAAGTGTTCTAAAATATTCATTGATTTCGAGAATAGCACTGACAAAAGCTTACTATGCAACAAAGTGGGACTGTGATCAAAGCATTTATTTGAGAATAATAATAATAAAGTTACATTGGAAGGTCAGTATTGCTGATAATAAATTTATTAAAGTTGGAGGGTGTGACACGTTTAAGTCACAGATGCTTTGTAAAATAAATATAAAATAAAACAATATCGAATATCCGGAATGATTACGGAGGGCGTCTCACCGCTAACCCATAGGAAAGTATTTTGATGAACAGCTGAAACTTAGCGACTGTGTGACGATTGTGTTTAATTCCCAGGGGTGTCATTTGGGACACCCTCTGCCTGGAAACTTGCAATAAGTGAAAGAACGGACTTTGCCATGTAAAGAATCCTTGGAAAAATAAAACAAAGTGGTCTCAACAACCAATTCATTTACCAGCAATATGAGACGAGTGTATATAAAACATACTGAATGGGTTTTACTTGGATTAAGGGAAACGCCCAATCAAATTCCCCGAAATTCATTTAAAAGGGTCCGCACATTCTCGACGTCAATGATGAACTTTGTAATTAAAGTAGAACACGATAATTAAAATAGGAAAATGCATGTTTGCGGGTTTGAAAAGTAAGTATAGATTTATATACGCACTCATGCATTAAGGGACACATTTAACCATTGACTTCGCACATACTCTTATATTAGATTAAAATCAATAACATGTAGATTTTAAACTATGTGATTATATTATATTAAAGAAAAGAATCGCCCTCGAACAAGTGATTTGCAAGATAATAAAATTGGAAAATTATAAATTTAAAATATGCCTTAATAGCGGCATCTTACTTTCAATAGAGGGAATAGTTCACTCGGTCAAAGACGATTCTGACACATTATCATAATAAAATAAAAGAAAGCTTTATAAATAGAAAATAGTAACCCAAGGATAGAGCAAAATGTTGAGTATATTTAAACACTTTAAAGAAATACATAATGAAGTTATGTGAAATATAAGGAAAACAATTTTAAATAGCTATAGCATGTTAGTTATCACAAGAGCTCTTGGGTTAATTTAGGGTTACCTCTGGAGAAGCATTTAGGTAGATTGATGGTCGGCAGGTTTTTATATAATTTAACAGCAAAATCTGGAAATGTTCATATTTTTGGCAGCGGCAGCAGTTCCGGGGTTTCTCATGTGATAGCTTTCGATGGTATGGAGCAACGGCTGGCTATTCCAAGGGGGACATAGCCATCTTAACGCCTCTACTCTGTCATGTCAAGGTTAGCAAATTATTAGAATAGAACTTAGAATGATTTCTCTTAGAAACATCAGAAGAATAAAAACTAACTGGAGAACAAAAGAAAAACCTCCTTTTTATAGTGGAATTTAACAATAGAACTGCCCTGGAGCATTACAAAAATATATCGGACTTATCAGCTGTAATTAAATCTATCCAAATGTCTAAAGGAATTCAACATTAATTAATTTCTTTTGTTAATTTCCCTGTCGACATTCGGATTTCAAACTAGATTTAATTAAAAATTACTTTTATTAATTAAAGAAAACCTTAAGTGGACATCTGCTGTTTTTAGATAAACTTATACCACATTTACTAATTAAACTATTGTCCCTCATTTATTTTAACAGAAATATTTGGAATAACTTTTATTAAATTAAAGAAAATGATTTTACTTTTTAAATTGCAATATTTGAATCTATTTACTAAACGAATATTTACTAAATGAATTTTATTTTAAATCAAAATATATTATGATGGTAATATATTTGTAAATAGATTCAAACAAAATAACTTTAACAATTTATAATTTTGATATGTTTTAAAATGGATATCATAGTGTGTGCGCAATTACGATTTATATAACTTACTTTTTAATAAATGTAAATTATGTGAACAAATACATAATCCATAATATTTTATTTTATTTGGGAATAAGTTATATATAATACGAGCATTGTGCTCGTGGTTTAAAAATAGGCGGGATTTTCGGTATATAAGCGTATTGCAGACACCCTACGATAGATTGGGGTTCAAACTAAGGTATGAGGGTAGGAAGTAGGTGAGAAAAGGTGAAACGAAGATCTGCAAAACAGACCTTACTGTTTCAATAATCAATTGAAAATTTGCTAACATTAAAAGTTGGGAATCGAGATATGACTTGATGACTTTATTTCTACTGTATTTGAATTTAAATGACTATTGAAGACAGTTAAGAGACTAAATGAAAATACTTGTATGGCTTGTTATTGTTTTTATAAATATATCACAATTATATTCATGATATTTTTTATTACAATATTCATTCTAAAAGGACATTTCATTTTATTTACATATATATAAATGATATATTATCTGGGTTCATCTATGCATGATTTATTGAGCAAAATAAATATATCATTTATATCCATAGCCCAATAAATTATGTTATTCATGTGAGAGAATTATTATCTCTGCAACAATTTCATGTTTATTAAAATATCCCATTGATAGCAAGAGTTATTTTGCCAAATATCATGCCATGGTTACTTATATTTCATCTTTTATTTTAATTTTAATTTTAGTAAACATAACTGTTCTCAAAACATAATTTATAAAATATGTTTTGCCTGTAAAAACATCTATCTATCTTTCTATTTATTTATCTATATATCTATCTATCCATCCATCCATCCACCTACCCACCCACCCACCTATCCATCCATCCATCTATCTATCTATCTATCTATCTATCTATCTATCTATCTATCTATCTATCTATCTATCTATCTATCTAACTAACTAATTAACTAATAGCATCAATATCATACATTAGTGGAGATAAATAAACAACTATATAAAATAATAGAAAATAAGAATGATTAGTTTGTTTCTTTAGTCCATTATTCTATTGGATGAGATCAGTTTATCAAAACTCCGCATAAATATAAGAATACACTAGCTTAAAATATAAAGAAACAACTTCAGACTCCACAGTGAGTCATAATGATTGTATAATAGATAAAAATATGTGTAATGTAGAGACAGTTCTAGCATATTTACACAGCAGCAATATCATATATACTAATAATAAAAAAATGCTACTATAAATAATAAAATCGTTATGCAAAAAAAGTATGATAATAATAATAAATCTGGTTAATCAATTATTGTTATCTTAAAATTAATAATATGTCAAAAAGATAGATGTATAAAATATATTTGCTGTTTTCACAACAATCGATTTAGAACAAAAAGGAATGCAAAACTTGCACCCATGCTATAATAAAATATGGAAAATAAAATTTGATGAGATATTAGGAATTTATTCTTTTAGGAGAGAAGTTAATTTTTTTTATTTCTATAATGCTTGTAAAGCTCAAGGGGAGATGCGAAATGATAATGAAAATAAAAGTAACACTTTCTGTTTAGTCATCAACTATATTCCTAGGGAACTAAAATAATAATTGAATTTTACATGTATCTCTCTTTCATAACTGGTTTACAATCTCCCAATTGTCAATACAAGTAAAAATAATTGGGAAAATTAGATTTTATTTCAGCTTACCAATTAATAATTTTGATGTGACAAATACTAATTATGATGGACTTAAAAATGAAGAAAATCATTGAATTAAAAAAAGAAAAAGTAAGTGTGAATGATAAAAGGATTTAATACAAGAAGATAAAAATATTTTGATTATTCAACATGTTGTAAACACTAGATTAACAAAGTATTTTGCTTTAGTTTATTTATAAGGGACTCAAATATTAAAAAAATAAAAAAGAGCTAATACAAATATTAAGTTTTATTAATTCACATTTTAACTTCGTTGATGAATCAATGAATACTAGCATTACTTTTAAATTAAATGAAAGATGTATGGCATTAAAAATTGGCAGATATATTTGTGTTTTATAATTTCAAAAAACTTAACACTGAATTAAAGCAGTTGTCATATGATAGAGACGATATCAATTAATAAACAAATTAATTATTTTATAAAATTTATTATAACTAGAATAATCGTTTGCACATTTGTTTACAATGAATTTGAATTTATCATATAGGTAAAAGCAGAGACATCAAGGATAAAATTTTATTTTGGAATGCAAATATTTAAAAGAAGGGATATTTGATAATGGATATTTTAAAACTTTGTCACTTAATATGTGTGCCCAATTCCACAAATAAAAATATCCACAAATAATATATCATACACAAGATACAACCTGAATGATGGGTGAGTGAAAAATATAATCCAATATATTCATTCTCATCCTAAAGTGAATTCATGTGTGTGAGTTTAGAGCTATGATACATTTTTTTAAAAAAATAATTAACTATCCCATTTATTATTTTTTTGAAACTAGTAAAAAAATATATATTACATAAGTTATGAACTCTGCATATACAAGGTATTCAATATTTTATCAATTTATTTATTTATTGCTATTATTTAATATTTCTTTGTTATAATATTTATATTTTTGTAAATAAATTTGTTTTCTTTATTGCTGTTTCTCATTTCAATTTATGTACTTATCTAGTTACTTGTCTTAATTTAGATTTTGTAAGCCATATGTAACAAAGACTAGGATCAAATATTCTGTAATGCATCATGACTATCAATTATGGTAATATAGTAACTAGAATCCACTCTTAGGATCTATATTTCTTATGCATTGTTCATCATGGCCTATGTATGACAGGTAGAACTAGCATAGGGTGAAGTAATTACATGTCTTGACTTACATGGCACCCAAAAATAAAAAGTATTTATAAGTCTGGATAATGAGATAAATAATTATAATTTCTCTTCTGACACTCTGTTTTATAAGTATTGTTCCACATTTACAATTGACCATGCTTGATATATTTGTTCTTGTTATATAAGAAGAACATCGATTGATGAATGGATTATCATTCTATGTTATTATTCTATTTATTTAATATTTTCCAATGCCATCTTAATTTCTCTTGTTGCAAGTATTTCTGTCTGAAATACTTTAATACCATGTCTAATTGTAGCCTTCCAACATACTTTATTTTATGAGATATTTTTCCAATAAAACAACCAACAATGAACTTCTTTCTTTAAGATAATACTTATGATATAGACACGAAAAAGAGAGTCTGCTCTCTCAACTAATCTACATTTAAGTTGACCATAAAACATATTTGTAGAAAGTATGTATTATTTCTTTCTTTCACATGTCCATGTGATTTTTACAACAGTGGATTATGTCTTATCATTTCCAGAAACTTTTTTTACTATTGGGATTAGTGTTCACGAATATATTTCAATATATGCACCAATTAGCTTATCTTCTTCCTATGACTTATATTCTAAAGCTGCATTCTGGATAAATAGAATTTGTAAATTCTTTTACATTCTAAGTAAGTTAATATTTGTTTTTCAATTATTCTGGTTCTTATCCAATCATATAGCAACCCAGTTATTGTATTTCACCAGTATCATATTATAGTTAGAAAGTAAAACATGTTAGGAAATTACAATAGTTTTCCTCTTTTGATGCCTGACAACTTGACAAGTATTACTTCTTTAATTTTTTTTATTGATAAGGGAGATATTATTGAAAAGATTTATCTCTGAAGTGACTCATTAAAAGATTACTTTACCTCTAAACTTAGTTGTAAACTGATATTATACATAAATATATATATATATATATGTTATGTTCTTTACAATTTAAATAATGATATTATTCACATGATCACCATCTCTTATGCTAGCACCTCACTGTTATTAAACAGGCAAAACTCTCCATACAGTAGTTCCACCCCGTGCCAACCAGAGTAATCAATGGATTCCAGAAGGCTTGTGCATAAAATTTCAATCTACTAACTACTCATTCAGTATCCCCAGACTAGTTTCTGGCTAGGTGCAGTACTCTCAGATCCAAGGCTCCTCACTAATGAAGGCCACAAGCCAGAAACTAGTCTGGGGATATTGTATGAGTAGGCACTAGATGGGGATTTTATGCACAAGCCTTATGGCATTCATTGATTATTCTGGTTGGCACAGGGTGGCACTACTGTATGCAGAGTTTTGCCTGTTTAATGATGTTATTCCTATTATTATTATTCTATATTTGTGAAAATTCTGCTTAACACTATTATTAAATATGATAAAAAACATGGGCTTAATAAAAAATAATAGAAATACAGTTTTTGCCTACGGTCTTCAAAATATTCATTGTCTCTCCTTCTATTCTCTCAATCATAGTCATGTTTTATAAACTACAATCTGTTTTAACTATAATAAAAAATTAAAAAAAATAATTCCGTCTACTTGTAGTTAAAAAAAAAAAAGTTCCTCATAAATGTCAGTCATTCCTACATCTGCCTATAAAAAAAAAAAGAAAAGTAATTATAAACCAAGAAATGTAATGATAGTAATACCTAAGACGCACAAATTTATTTCAGAATTTACAAGAATTTCTTTGATTAATGACAATATTCATATTATTACTAGTAATATACTTTACAAACAATTTCTTCACGTTTATATATAAGGTTTAATATCAGGGTTAATTGAAAGTAAAACTGGATACGTCAATTTATTAGGTAAAGTGACATAATTATTTAAATATTTTTTGGTGGAAAAATTATAATAAACTAGGCGACTTATGCACTATTTTTTATTGTTATAGGGTTAGAAACATCTCCAATGTTTTACTAAACTTTAAAAAAATAATCATTTAATATTTATAAGAAAAAATATTTTAAATTTATTTTTAAAATTACAAAAAGTTACTAATTAATACATTGTACAGGCTTTAACCTGCATTTATATATGTAATATATGCTGGATTCGAACTCAGACTTTCACACGATCCACTACTCTCAGTGCCATCTCATATTGCTGCCCCACCTGATAACACACATGTTGAAAAGATAAATAATCACCAATATATATATTTCATGCTAAGCCAGTAATCATTAGTCGGTCTAGATTACTATCCTCACACACACACATATATATATAATCAGTGCTCAGCTTTATATTAAGATAGACAATCTTCATATTTTAATGGACATGCTTCAAACTATTCCAATTCACAACTTTTCAGCCTTCCATTTTATTGAAAATCTGATGTTAGAACGTTCAAAGCCCTTGTTAGTACCAAGGTTGGGGTCGTGTGAAAGTCTGAGTTCGAATCCCGCAAAAAGTTACGAATATGGAATTTATATAAAAAGTTCAAGCTATAGTGTATGATGTCTTTAGCAATATTGTCTGTGAAGCTTTATTTTACATTTCATAGTTGTGGAAGACTCCGTTTAAAACTGCTTATGTGAAAAAATGAGATTTTGTTAAGAAAAATTATTGCACTAGATAACTAATTTTTGTATCTATATACACGATTATCTTCATGGATCTTGTAAATTAGAAAGTTGTAACAATCCATAAAAGTCAAAACGTGCTACTTCACGAATTGGTTCAGTTTTAAATATTGATATTTATTTTGTAGTATTTACCTTGAATTGAGTAGGCTTGCTGAAACACTTGTAATAGAGAATACAGATTATTATAGATTCAAAAAACAAATATTTCTTTACAAAAATGTGCACACAATTAGAATGGATTTTCAAATC